>CAUYQG010201373.1:0-11519 GCA_963574415.1 Tarsius wallacei | reverse complement strand
GGGCTCAGAAATGCTAGCTAGCATTGTAATTAGTGTATAGTTGTGATGATTTTTATGCCTTGGCATTTTTCATTATTTCATCATACTTGTTGACTTTCTAGAGTTTTAGGTAAACTATTATAAATAACGATAATTTTGTTTCATCTTTCCAGTATTTATACTGTGTGTGTATGTGTGTGTGTGTGTGTGAGTGTGTGTGTGTGTGTGTGTGTGTGTGGCTTATTGCATTAATGAAAGTCCAGGACAATGTTGAATAATACTATTGATGATGGATAGTCTTGTTTTTCATTACTAGTAATATTTCACCTTTAAATAAGATTTTTGTGTTGTTTTCTGACAAATACTCTATCAACTGAAGGAAACTTGCATCTGTTTTAGGTTTACTAAGAGGTATTTTGTTTGTTTTAATCCAGAAATAGATACAAATTATATCCAATTCCTTTTTGGCATTTAATGAGCTATCCATATGGTTTCTTTTTTAACCCATCTGTGTAATTAATAGCATAAATAGATTTCCTAGTAGGAAAACATTCTTATATATCTGGGGGCAAAATTCCAACTTGGTCATGGATTTCTTTGGGAACTCTATTCTTTTGTATGAAGCATATTTTTTATGCTCTATTAGTAATGAAGAGACATTTGGCTTGTCATCGCTTGCTTTAGGTACAAATGAAATTTTGTGTTAATAAGGCCTGGGTTTTTTGTTATGACGTTAGTGAGCACTAAAACCCTGTATCATATGTACATAGTCAAAAATGCAATCAATCAATCGATATTTTACCACCTTCTCTAGTAGAATTGGTGACAGAATTAATTCTTAGCCAAAGAGAGTGTTTTATACTCTAGGTACAAGACTCTGACAAATGAAAACCCAAAGTTTTTAAAATTTTTTGCTGGGTAAAAATAGTGAAATCTCTTATTTAAAAGTTCCAGACAATTTTTATATTCTCTATAAGTGAAGACTTACATTTTCCTAGCGCCTGAATGCTCTTTTTAAAAATTTTTGGTGAAAGTCCTCTGAAAGGATCTTTTAGTTGCACAGAGGTAAAGCCAGGCCTCCACTTGTTCTCAAGGGAGACTCAAAGCGTGTGTGGCCCCAAGGCTGATCAGTGGCCCTGAGCCTTACTGGGAGCTGGAGCATGCTTTCCTTCCTCCATGTGGCCGGGTGATCACTTGGATTCTGAGTGAGGTGTGTTGAAGTCTCTTACTCTGTGTTTTTTGTTAAAAGCTTTGATTGATAAGAGATTATGTTCTAGATATTTTGAACCATTTTTTTTTTTAATTGGAATCTCACTCTGTTGTCACCCAGGCTGGAGTGTAGTGGCACACTCATGGCCACTGCAGCCTCTATCTGCTGGGCTCAGGCGATCCTTCTGCCTCATCCTTCCAAGTAGCTGGTACTACAGTCGCACATCAGCACATCTGGCTAGTTATTTATTTATTTATTATAGAGACAAGGTCTCACCAAGTCGCCCAGGCTGGTCTTGGAACCCTAGACTCAGGCAATCCTGTCATCTCGGCCTCCCAAAATACTGGGATTACAGACTTGAGCCACTGCGCCCGGCCTTGAATCACATTTAAAGGTTCCTGTTATCTTATATCTTCTTGGTGATTTTTGCCTTTTGTTTCAGTTAATCCTTTGATCTAGAAGTTTACATTTTATGACATCAATATTATTGTTCTTATTTATGTTTTTGTGCAATTTATGATTATGTACTTGTTATTTGTGTGATGTATCTATGTATTTTCTCTTCTTTCTTTCTTTTTTTTTTCCTGAGAGACAGAGTCTCACTCTGTTATACAGAGTGCAGGCAGGAGTGCAGTGGCACAATCATTGCAGTTTCAAACTTTCTGGCCTCAAGTGATCCTCCTGCCATAGCCTTCAAGTAGCTAAGACTACAGGCATGAACCACCCTTCCCATCTCCTTCCTTTCCTTTCAACCTTTCTTAGTCATCTGTCTTAGTTTTATTTCTTAAATAATTTAGCTTTACATGTAATCTGAAAATTCCTCTAACAGTCAAATTTAGCCCATTCACATTTTCTTGTGGCTATTAGTATGTATTTTATCTTATCCCTGCTGCCTTATTTTATGTTTTTAGTATACTTCTCTTGTTGGTTCTTTTTTTCTGATTCCCTGTCACCTAACAGTGCATGGTAAAGTGTGTAGGCTGAAGAAATGGAAAAGCACATTCCTGAGACTCTGAGGGTTAATTGTGGAGTTTAAAGCTAAAGTCAAGCCGGGCTCGGTGGCTTAGCCTGTAATCCCGTGCTTTGGGAGGCTGAGGTGAGTGGATTGCCTGAGCCCGCGGGTTCGAGACCCACCTGGGCAACTTGGGGAGACCTCATCTCTACAATAAATAAAAAAAAAATTAGCCAGGCGTGGTAGCGCGTGCCTGTAGTTCCAGCTACTTGTAAGGCTGAGGCGGAAGGATTGCCGGAGCCCAGCAGGTCGAGGCTGCAGTGGCCAGAAGTGGCCACTGCACTCCAGTCTGGGCGACAGAGTGAGACTCCAACTCAAAAAAATAAATAAAGTTAAAGTCAGTTTTTGTTAAATTTGAGCAGAATCAATAAATCTTTTACAACCAAACACATTTTTTTTTAGTGTAGAGTTAAAAAAAAAACCAGTTGTATTAATGAGAAATGGTTCAGCTGGCCCCTTTGGGGCAGAAATCAGAGTTGGAATCAGAGCCTAGTCCCAGTTGCTCTTGCTCGGGATGCTTTCTGAGGTGGATGGAGGAATGACTGTGTGCATGGGCCAGGCTGGCAATCACTGTCACCAGGGAAGCAGCCCAAAGCCAGTACTGTGCCTGGGAGGAAGAGAGACTTCAAAGACCCAGAAGCCAGTGTGGAGCATTGTGAGCTAGAAGACAGCAACCTGGAAGAGTGAGGGTAGTGAGAAAGCAGGGTCGACAGAGAGGGATGAGGGTAGCCAGCCCAGAAATTGGCACCAGGTGTCTCCTGGTGTCTGATACCCCATCACCAGCACATGTAGAGATGTATCTGGGCTGGGCTGATGCTTCTGCAAAACTGAGCCTTGCAGCACTGTAGTTTCTGCTGGACAAAACCAACACCATAGCCAAGTAGAGCTCCTCAACAGTGATTTAAAGGATCATTGGAAACTTTTCATGATTGGGCAAGATTACTTAGGGCAAGATTACTTACAGATTTGCAAAGAAAGTGCTTTTAATTACACAGAGAGGACTCATTTTCGTCAAATGAAATTCACTTAGCTTCTGTTAGTGGTGCTTTGGAGAAGATGGAGCATGATCTGTCTCTTCAGCTTTGTTGTTCTTGATCTTTTTTTTTCAAAATTTTTTATTGTGGTAAAATACACATAGCATAAAATTTAACATTTTAACTAGTTTTAAGTGTACATTCAGTGGCATTAGGCACATTTACATTCATTACTTTCTGTTTCCAAAACTTTTTTATTGTCCCAAACTGAATCTCTGTACCCTTTAAACACTGACTCCCCAACCCCTGGTGATCACCATCCTACTTTCTGTACTTACCTTCAATGAATTACTTATTTCACTCCACGTAGTGTCCTCAGGTTCACCTGTGTTGCAGCGTGTGTCAGCCACTCTACTTTTGTGTCCATCTGTTCACCTTCTCCTCTCCATACGCTCCTATCCCTATCCTGGTTCAGGAGCTATAGTCTTCCTCACGTCTTCCAGAACCATAGCTCCAGCTAGGGTACCACCTGCCACCATTGCTTTGAAAACCCTTAACAATCTGAACCAGCTGAATTAGGCCCATATTCCTAGCCTGTATGGAAAGGTCAGCTTTTTCTAAGAGGGTATTTGGCTATTTTATTTGTCCTCCCTCTTCTCAGATGTATGGAACACAGCCCCCCTCCCCCCCAACACCTACCCAAAAGACTACAAGATTAAGTCGAGTGTTTTTTTGGTCGCCAGTGATTTGGACTCTTAGGATCCTGTAAGTCATCAAGGTTCATGTTGGAGAATTAGAGGCAGTAGGGTAACAGATGGCAGACTTAGTAAAAGTGGAGACTTGGGTGGGCTATGGAGGGAGAGCAGGAGCCAGCATGCCACTTGGAGAAGGTGGCTGGCAGCTGAGAGGTCCATCTGAGAAGACCAGAAACCTGGCCACCCTGCAAGCTGAGGGCCCAAATCGTGCCTCTTCCGACCTGCCAGATTCCTACAAAATGTAGGAGATAATATGGGGACTAACAAGGTGGGCTTTTAGAGACTGCACTGAACTTCAGCTAAAGGATCTGACTCTGAGTTAGCTGTCTTCTGGCTCTCTGGGATCACTGGAAGGAAGCATCTGCATCAAAACAGTGCCAACTTACATTTTTTTCATATATATAGAAATGTTAGGTGTTATACTAGCTTTAGGAGGTAAAAACAGGGTTTTCAAAGTAAAATTATATTAATGCTTCCTCTTACTAGGGACAAAGAGTGATTTAAAGCACCTTTGTCATATACTGAGGGCTTTTGTAAATCAAGTATGCTAGCAGCTGGTATTGCAGCATGACACCATCAAACACCAAAAGCCATTATCTTGTCATCATTAAAAAAAAAAGGAGGCCTTGGTATTTGTTGCTGTTCCCTCTCCATCCCCCAGGACAACATGTGAGTCTATTTAGATAATTACAGTCCCAAGTGAATCTGCACTGAGCATTTTTTCCATTCTCTTACTCATGAAATGCTCATTTGGGAAAAAGAAGTAATCTAGCCACAAGAAGCTTATGATTTCAGAGGCTGAATTCAGTCTTTCTGAGGCTGGGAGGTTAAAGTTGGATTGAGGGTTGTCTAGCATAAAACTTGGTCATGGAACAACATTTCCTAGAATAAATTCTTTAGTTATTACATATTATTTTCTAAGTAATCACATCCAAAAATGTGAAGTGCTGTTTCCTTTAAAAAAGAATGTTCTCCTTGGAGTGCTAGAGCATCATAATATGAACAAAATAATGTTGTTTTCTAAAACTTTTTAGCTTGTCTTATGACTTATATCACTTCACACAGGCTGGGAATATGGCTCTAACTCAGCTGGCTACCGAGTTGTTAAGGGTTTTTAAAGCAGTGGTGGTAGATGGTCTCCCAGCCAGAGCTGGTTCTGGAAGACATGAGGGAGACTACAGCTCCTCAACCAGGATGGGAGTGGGGACGTATGGGAAGGAGAAGATCACAGGTGGACACAAAACCAGAGTGCCTGACACATGCTGCAACATGGGTGAACCTGAGGACACCACACTGAGTGAAATAAGCCCATCACCAAAGGACACATGCTGTACAATGGAGGGAAATAGTCAATTGTGTTGTTGGGAGGCAGAGCATAAGGTGGAAGAACTTCTTTGCGAGAAGTTTGGCAGAGTCTTTCAAAACTGACTCCACATGTGTGCAGAGATGTGCATGTAAGGATTAATTATTGCAACAGTATTTATAATAATGAAAGACTAGGCCGGACTCGGTGGCTCAGCCTATAATCCCAGAACTTTGGGAGGCTGAGGTGAGTGGATTGCCTGAGCCCATGGGTTCAAGACCAGCCTGGGCAACTTGGCGAGAACTCATCTTTACAATAAATCAAAAATTAACCGGGCATGGTAGCGCATGCCTGTAGTTCTGGCTACTTGGAAGACTGAGGCGGAAGGATCGCCAGAGCCCAGCAGGTCGACGCTGGTGTGGTCATGAGTGTGCCACTGCACTCCAGCCTGGGCAACAGAATGAGACTCCAGCTCAAAAAAATAAGTAAATAAAAATAACGAAAGACTAGAAACAACCTAAACAGGCTGTTTTATCATCCATATAATGGATTTTTGTGCATTAGAAAATAATGAAGTAGGCAACGATGATGAAAAGTAAAACTAGCATTGATTTAATAATTACCATGTGACAGACATTGTTCTAAGTGTTTTATGTGTTATTTGTGTTTTAATCTTGACTGCAATTCTGCTTTTGTTTTTTGATTTTTGAATCAGGTTCTCACTCTCTCGCCCAGGCTAGAGTGCAGTGGCACGCTCACGGCCACCGCAGCCTCCATCTGCTGGGCTCAGGCGATCCTTCTGCCTCAGCCTTCCAAGTAACTGGAACTACAGGCGCACACCACCACATCTGGCTAATTTTTTGATTTAATGTAGAGAGGAGGTCTCGCCAAGTTGCCTAGGCCGATCTCAAACCCAAGGGCTCAGACAGTCGTCTCACCTCTGCCTCCCAAAGTGTTGAGATTACAGGTGCGAGCCACCACACCCAACTAGATTGTCTTATTTTCAATGCAAGTTATAGGAGGTATGTATTTGATATCCATTTTAAGGGTATGGAAACTAAGTAATAAAGAGTCATTGCTCAGAGTCATACCCCTAGTAAGGATCAGAACAAGGATTTAACTCATGCTGTCTATCCTCAGAATCTAGTATCTGAGTCTATACACTAGAACTGCTTCTCCATGTGTAGTGAAAGAACCAATCTCTGTATATCTTGATAAGGGTGCAGAACATGCTACTATTTGCATAAAAAGAGGGAAAATGTACATATTTATATAAGTGCTGTCCCATAGAACTTTCTGTGATGATAGGAGTGTTCTGGATCTGTGTTATCCAATTCTGTAGCCACCAGCTTAAGTTGAATACTTAAAAGGTAGCTAATGTGACTGAGAAACTGAATTTTTAGTTTTATTTAATTTTAACTAAATAGCCACATGTGGCTAGTGTCTGTTGTATTGGACAATGCAAGATAGAATATATATGGAAAGATGTGAAAGAAAAGATCAATGAATCTTGTGATTTTCAAACTCTACTTTTAAAAAAGCTTCTACAGGAGCGTCAGTTGGAAGAACAGTTTCCATAACTGCTTATTTCAGAACTACTAATACCATTCAAGTGATAAGGAAACGAAAGACCAGAAAAGTTGAGTAATTTTCCTGATGTCACTGACAGTCACACAGCTGCTTTAGTGATAGAAGAAGGAGTTGGTTTGGGTTAGTTTTTTCCTCTTTAGAGTAACTTACATTTTGGTTTGCCAAAGGCTTCATTCAATGTGGTATCAGCGCAGTACAGTAAGTCCTGACTTAACCTTGGTCGATAGTTCTTAGAAACTACAACTTTAAGTGAAACAATACTGTATGCCATATGAACTCAATTCCTGTTTACATCAATTAGCCTTTGGTATAATGGTCTTATTATACAGTGTGTCATTGTTTTGCTTAAAGTCACAGTTTCCAAGAACCTATCAATGACATTAAATGAGGACTTACTATAAAAGAAAAAAAGAACCCAGACTTTTGACTCCTGAGTTTCCAGAACTACATGGGAATCCTGCAGGGACTTGCTCATTCTTTAAGACCCAGACCACATCATGCCTCCTCCACATCCCAGTCTCAGATTTGCCCTTCCCTGCCAGCTCACTATGTATGAGCCATTTATACGCCAGGGACCATGCTTCCTTACAATTGTAGATTCTCAGCACCTTATGCCTCGAGGGGTTCCATAAATGTTTGCCAACTGTAATTGTAGATACAAGAGCCATGGGTTGGACTCCTCTCCCAGCCTAGAGAGCTGTTGGACTATTAGTGCAAGTGGTTTATAAGAAGAAGACTTTTTCAACATTTCCCTGGGGAACTGGTGGATACAGATAAGCTCTGAGCCAGAGAAGGATGAAGTTTCAAGGTGCTGATTACTAAGCCCGGAAAGTGGGTGACCATATGACTCTAGGATGAGTAGAGCCAGCAGAGCTGTGAATAACCATGACCTTTTCAAGAAAAAGTAAGCAAAAAAGAGGAGTGAAATGAATGAAAATGAGGTAATCAACTCAACAGAAGGGCAGTAGAGGAGAGGGGGGGAAGAAAATTCCCCAAAAGTGTTCATCTAGAGGTTTTGGAACATGGTCCGGAGAGAGAAGATGTCAGGGAATCATTTGAGACCCAAGCTGAGGGTTACAGAGAAGACCCACTCACATGAAGCCATAGGAGAACCAAAGTTCTCTGCTAAACCATGGCATTTCATCTTCCTTCAGGCACTCTGCAAGGCCAGCCTTGCCAGTGGAGCTGCCTGGGGGCAGCAGGGGGTGCTGGCATGAGTGTGTACCCAGCCAGGTGGATCAGCAGCAGGGCTGGACTTGTGAAACTAGACCTGGTGCCAATATGTCAAGGCCATAGAGCCTCAGGGAGGAAATGTCAAGGGTAGGGCTTCCTGAGGACTTCTTAAGTGAAAAAGGAGGAAGCAAGAAAGATAGAGCCCCAGACTCTCTTGTGATATGAATACCCTTTGATTCTATCTCTAGGGAGGGGCTGTGCAGTATCTGCCCAAACATCTCTAGAGACAGGAAGTTCTCTTGCCATAAGAAGGCTCTTGCAGGCCGGGGGCGGTGGCTCAAGCCTGTAATCCCTGCACTTTGGGAGGCCAAGGCAAGAGGATTGCCTGAGTCCAGGGGTTCAAGACCAGCCTGGGAAACTTGGTGAGACCTCATCTCTACAATAAACCAAAAAATTAGCCGGGCATGGTGGCATGCGTCTGTAGTTCCAGCTACTTGGAAGGCTGAGGCGGAAGGATTGCCTGAGCCCAGCAGATGGTGGCTATGGTGGCCGTGAGCCTGCCACTCACTGCACTCCAGCCTAGCGACAGAGTATTATTCCAACTCAAAAAAAAAGAAGGCTCTCGTCACAGAGGAGTAATCCTTCTCTGATCCCTCTGTACCCTTAGTCATCACTGTGTTAAATGGTGCTCCTTCCTAGACCAGCTAACCATGGCCCTCTGGTCTACTCTTTTCCAGATCTCAAACCCTCAATTCCTTCAAGGCAGACAAAGGGTAGGAGGAATCACTTAAAAAGTGAATTATTCCAAATTACTCTCTAAATTTAATGTAATTCCAACAGACTTTCTTTATTCTTGAATTTAACAAAATAATTAAAAATTTACCTGAAAGAATAAACATAGACAGTAAAGAGAGTTTTGAGAAAGAATAATAATGAAGGTGGGGTTGCCCTGCTTGATTGGAAATATACTCTGAAGCTGAGTTATAAGCATAGTTCCTATGGCTCATGTTTGGAGTATCAATTACATTTAATTGATTAGCTTGAGTAGATCCACGTTTTTTAAACTCTTAAAAGATAAGCAAAAGTTGTAAGACTTGATTTTGGAGATAATGAGCCATATAAAGTTTTATGTAGAAAAATAAATGATAGCCGGGCTCGGTGGCTCAGCCTGTAATCCCACGC
Organism: Tarsius wallacei; assembly: GCA_963574415.1. NCBI lineage: Eukaryota > Metazoa > Chordata > Mammalia > Primates > Tarsiidae > Tarsius > Tarsius wallacei. The sequence goes on along the minus strand of CAUYQG010201373.1, from coordinate 2,341 downwards.
CTTGGGAAGCTGAGGTGAGTGGATTGCCTGAGCCCGCGGGTTCGAGACCTGCCTGGGCAACTTGATGAGACCTCATCTCTACCATAAATCAAAAAATTAGCCGGGCGTGGTAGCACGCGCCTGTAGTTCCAGCTACTTGGAAGGCTGAGGCGGAAGGATCGCCGGAGCCCAGCAGGTCGAGGCTGCGGTGGCTGAGAGCGGCCACTGCACTCCAGTCTGGGTGACAGAGTGAGACTCCAACTCAAAAAAAAAAAAAAAAGAAAAAGTAATGATTAAAGCAATAATATGAACCGGGCACAGTAGCTTATGCCTGTAATTCCAGCACTTTAGGAGGCAGAGGCGAGAGGTTGCCTGAGCCCAGGGGTTCGAGATCAGCTGGGCAACATGACAAGACCTCATCTCTACAGCAAATCAAAAAAATTAGCCAGATGTGGTGGCACACGCCTGTGGTTTCAACTACTTGGAAGGCTGAAGTGGAAGGATCGCCTGAGCCCAGAGTGAGACTCTGACTCAAAAAAAAAAAAAAAAACAATAATATGAACAGGATCAGAAGTGGAAAGAAATTCCAAGGAAACCCAGAGTTGTTTGCTTGAGGGATAAAGGGTTGTCACAGAGATGTAATTCTCCCCTTTGCAGCAGATGGAATATAAGTAAAGTCAAATGTTCTAGTTATCTTTAGCTGTATAGCAACCCATCCCAAAATGTAGTGGATTAGCATAACAATAATCTTTGTTTTGTTCACAAATCCATAGTTTGGGCATGACTCCCATCTTCATGATGACTGGGGCCTCACATGGCCACAGTCTGTAATGGTGGGGGGACACCATTTCTCTCAGTGCAACCTCTGTACTTGGCCAGCATGGATTTCCACACACCTCAGGAGTCCAGAGAGAGTTCCAGGAGTCCTGGGTGAAAACTTCCAGGCTTTTTGTGAGCTAGCCTTGGAAGTCCCAACTTACTTCCTCCACATTCAAGAAAATTATTTAGGCCAGCCCAGATTTAAGGAAAGGAGAATTAGACTTAACCTCTCAGTTAGAGGATTTCAAAGAATCTTTAATCTGTCACATACAGAAGAAAAAATTAGGGCCTGCTTGTCTAGCTAGTTCTTAATTGCCTCTTCCCTCCCTCATCTATAGCTCTAAGTCTTTACTTCTTTTTCAAAATTTTTGGGAAAAAAAGAGAAGGTATTCCCCTAAGATCTGTTCAACATAGAATCATACAATTACTAGGACTCTAATTCATCCATGATCTTTGAATCTGCATTGGCCTATTTTGTCTATACATGATATGCATTTTAATATTAATAATGTGCATTATTTTTCCTCATTATAAAAGTAATACCTGGTTGTTGTGAAAAAATTTAAGCACACAAAGACCAAGAAAATGAAGTTAAATGTCATCTTACTTAATTTGGTTCCTCTTTCTGGCCTCTTGAAATCTTTTTGGATCCTGAATGTATTCATTTGTTATTCTCTACCCTTCCCAAATTTCTTCAACCAAGTTAGTGAAAATGTAGAAAAATTTAGGGCCATTCCTCTAGTTTGACATTTGTGAAATAATTAGTGAAAAACATCAGTTTTCTTCAAGTTCTTGCATATGGCAAGCCTATCCAAAGCCAGAACATCAGGGTTTTCCCATGAGCTGTATAGGAATGTCTACAGATGAGAAAATTAAGTAATAGATGGTGGTTTCTTATAAAAAATTTCCAAAAACAAAGTTTACCCAGCCTAATTTTTTTTTTTTTGAGTTGGAGTCTCGCTCTGTCGCCCAGACTGGAGTGCAGTGGCACACTCCCGGCCACTGCAGCCTTGACCTGCTGGGCTCCGGCAATCCTTCCTTTCTGCCTCAGCCTTCCAAGTAGCTGGAACTTCAGGCATGCACTACCACGCCTGGCTAATTTTTGATTTATTGTAGAGACAAGGTCTCACCAAGTTGCCCAGGTGGGTCTCGAACCTGCGGGCTCAGGCAGTCCACTCGCCTCGGCCTTCCAAAGTACTGGGATTACAGGCTGAGCCACTGAGCTTGGCTGCCCAGCCTAATTGACAGACAATTCAGGTATCTCCAGTTCCCCATTCTGAACATTAATGCTGGAGTAAACATCCTTGTAGGTGTGGCATGACTGCTCCCTCTAGAATAGATACCTAGGTATGATATTATTAGGTCAGATCATGTTTTTATTACTTAAAAAAATGCTTCCAACCGGGCTCGGTGGCTCAGCCTGTAATCCCGCGCCTTTGGGAGGCTGAGGTGAGTGGATTGCCTGAGCCCGCGGGTTCAAGACCCGCCTGGGCAAGCGAGACCTCATCTCTACAATAAATCAAAAAATTAGCTGGGCGTGGTA
>CAUYQG010201371.1:0-30830 GCA_963574415.1 Tarsius wallacei | reverse complement strand
CAGGTGGTGCAGATGTTGATATTGAAATTGCTGGTCTGGATTCCAAACACCACTGAATCTCATCTAAAGGAGGATCTTTCTGTCAGTCACACCTGGTTGCCCAGATATTCCTGGCTATTCCTTGAAGCTTTCCTGGATCCCGATCCTACATGAATCTGAACTCTTTCTGGACACAGTTCACTCTCGCGTGCGAACACATATTTTAACTGCTGCTTTGCTTTGACTTTCCTAGCCATGACCTCATAATCTAGAGAAATAATACCAATAGGATTTCCTTGATGGATGTTCTGATTTGTTAGAATCCAGGAGCTTATGCAATCCCATTGTGCCTAAATTTTCAGTGATATTTGTAGAACCATTTTTAGAGTAACTAGTCAAATGAATTAGCGTGTTCTTTTTAATGAATGGTCCAGCTGTCAAAACACAAATATCCTTACTACTATATTTTTTTTTAAGTGAGAAAGCAGGATTTACTGAAAGGACAGAAAAGCTCCCACAATGGGAGGAGACCCAAAGGGATCACCCTATATTTATTATTCGAACGAAGCTATTTTATGATTGACTATGCCAATGACTTTGACAAATGTCATCATCAGATTGACTCTTGGGATCTTTGTAATCCAAACCAACCATGCACAACCTAAAAAAACCCCCAGAAAACTAAAAATCTTATTTATAGCCAGTAGAACAATTGAAGGTTAAAAAAGTAAAACGTATCCTATGTCAAACTACGTCCTATCAGTCACATATTTATTCACAAGTATTTGTTCGACATCTGCTATGTGCCAAACACTTTTTCCAGGTGCTAGAGAAACAGTAGTGAACAGAAAAATGAAGTCTGTGTTTGTGAAACTCACACTTTTATGGGAGGAGACATGATAGACAGGAAAACAGACAAATAAACCTGATAACTTCTAACAAGTTAGGTGCTATAAAGAAAATAAAGCAGGAAAACATGTACAGTCACCGGGGATGTGGGCACTGTTTTAGGTAGAATGATCTGTGCGGGTCTCCTTGAGAAAGTGGCATTTGGGTTGAGACCTGAATGATGAGAAGCCGTCCTCATTTATAACTCAGAATGAGAAAGGTAGTGATGAGGTTTGGAGTGATAGTGGAGGAAAACTTTCAGGAAGAGGAACCTGGAAGTTGCACATGTCCTGAGTCAGAAAAAATCTGGGACCTTGTTGGTCACAGAATCATGGTTTGACTTTATTCTAAGTACACTGGAAAAAGAAGCACTCTTACAGAGCATGGGGACTGCATTGTATACCAGTTAGGAGGCTGTTTTGTCGGGCCTTTGGTTTAGAAATCGACCTTGAACTTGCAACGGAAACTTTTTAAACTAAAATGTCACTAAGTTATTTCCACTTGCAGATCCTAAATTGAATACCAAGAATTTTGCTTCTGCTCTCAATGAAACACTGTAAAAGACATTCTGTCTGAGAAAAGAATTGCCATCGGCTGAGGAGGGAGTGAACTGGGGTGGTAGCAGTGGATTTTGTGAGGACCTGTTCTGAGAGTGTATTTGTAAAGGCTTGCTGAAAATACAGGTTCATTGGGTGTAGTGGTTGCTGCTGGTAACCGATCCAGACCCACTTTGCTGACTGGAGAGTCATCCTTTAGTTGTTGGAAGTGCTAGCTGCCAAAAGCCTGTGGCTGTCTCTCTGTTAATCATTCAGTTCTGTCCTTTTATCTGAGCAACATTTTTACTATTTCTGCCCGCCCCGCCCCCTATCTATCTTCATCTTTACTCACCCCCCCCATCAACATCACCTGGGAAACTGTTAGTACTATAACTTTTCAGACTTACTATATTAGTCAGGAATCTCCTGACTGAGGGTGTGACTTCCAGAATATTTCTCTCTCTCTCTCTCTTTCTCTCCCTATCTTTGTCTCTATCTCTCTCTATCTTTATCTCTATCTCTCTCTGTCATCTCTATCATCTCATCATCTCTCTCTATATATAGAGAGAGAAAGAGAGAGCGCATTAGCTCTCCATTAGCTCAGAAAGAGAGAGAGAGAGAAACAGAGAGACAGATTATCATCCATTAGCTGAGAGAGAGAGAGAGAGAGAGAGAGAGACGGATTTATTATTATAAGGTAATTGTTCACTTGATCACAGAGACTGAGAAGTCCCATGATCTGCAAGTTGGAAACCTAGGAAAGCTGCTGCTTTAGTTTAAAGGCCAGCGAGGTGAAGAGCTGATGTAGATTTCAATCTTAGTCTGAAAGCCTAAGAAACAGGAGAGCTGAGGCAGGCATCAGTGTACCAATACAGAAAATTCAACCTTGCTCCTCCATTTTGTTCTATTCAGGCCCTGAGGGGATTGGATGATGCCCATCCACACTGGGCAGGGTGATCTTTACTTAGACCAGCAATTCAAATGCTAATGCTAAGCAATCCCGGAAACACCCTCACAGACACACCCAGAGAAAAAGATTAACCAGGTATCTGGGCATCACATGGCCAAGCCAAGTTCACAAATAAAATTAAACATCAACCTTACTTAATACAAAATTCTGGAGATGACGCCCAGAACTTTGTGTTTTAAACAAGTCCTGCAGGTGATTCTGATGCATGCTCAAGTTGAACACCGCTCTAATAGAGCGATTCCTCATACTTGAACAATAATCTCCTTTTATGCGCTCCTGCTAGGGACATGCAACCTAAGACAGAGAATGAACGAAAAAAACAGTAATTGTAGATTTTTGACCTGCGTATATGGATGGACTTAGAGTTCCATTGGCTAAGACGGGAAAAACTTGATCGAGGAAGAGCAAGTTGAGAGAAATGAAGCATTCTATCTTGAGCCAGGTGTGCTTTTCAGATTTCCAGGTTGGAATGTCAAGTAGGTAATCAGATATATGGACCTGGAATTTACTTGTGAGGCTCGAACTAGAGTCATAAATTTTAGAGTCCTCACTGTATAAATAATAAGCTTTAGAAAGATCTAGAGAGATAAGAGAGGAGTGTGCAGCAAGAACCTCTTTTTTGCACATATTCAAGACTATAAAAAATAGGCCTATCTCACTTCTTTCTCTAAGGTTATGTAAAGTAATACTGTTGACTCCAAAATTATATATAGAGAGGGAACAGAGAGAACAGAATAAGTGCTAAATGTATTAAACATATGACTATTTGTACTGCGTCTATGCAAAAGGTTAAATAAATTTTGCTAATTATTAAATAATTCAATGATGATTTATTTATTTGTGTATGTATTTATTTATTTTTAACAAAGAAGTCTGTAAGAAAAAGGATGATTTAGCTTTCAGGATGTATGAAGACATCTTTCACCTTTTTTTACTTGCTAAGTAGAGAGGGCTTTTTTGGAAGATGACATTTGTTCATGTCTATATTTGGATGCCAGAAGAGCAGACTTGGTGAAATCTCAAGAAAGCAGGTCTGATCCATCCATTAGCAGAGAAGTACAAAGATTGAAGTTTGAAGATATCCTGGAAATAACAAGTTTTACACAAACATTAAAAAAATGAAAATATTCTAATGATTATTCAAAAAGTACTGCTTTGTAAAGATAAATTTGTATAATTGTCTATATAATCATATTATTGACACATATAATTAAATGTGTACAATAACTGTGAATGTCTTAAACACTATTGGTTCCTTTCAAACATCATTTCTTATTTTCTCTTTAGTCATGAGTTTAGTAAAGAAAAAGGGAATGTAAACCTCGTATGATTTTTAAAAGTACGTCTTATTCAATGTATTTTTATCACTCAATGCCTATTAGAACACCACTGACATTAAACACACGTTGGCCTCAGTTGTGTCAGCTGTTTATTGCCAAATTTACTCAGTTGTCAGAAGTAGATTGCTAGAATAGATCTTACATATTTTTCTACCATTCCAGGACTGGAAAAGCAGAACAGAAAGCATATAGGAAAGAGGGGACTCATTGGGGACTGACTCATCTTTTGGAGTGATTTTTTTTTAATAGACAATTTAAAATCATTTTAGAACACCATTAGCACAACATAGTAATTGTAATTACAAACATGATTTTGAAGTCAGATGTGATGACTTAGGTCTACCATCTACCAATTGTTATGACTCTGGGCAAGGGAATTAATCTCTCTTTGCCTTATTTTTTTGTCAATAAAGTGAGCACCCATAGAGTTATTGTGATAATTAATCAGTATGACAGATGCAAAGCACATAGAATATTGCTTAGAATATAAGAGGAATTCAATAACACCTTCAACTTCACGGCCACTGTCCCTAATCTCTGAGCTTCAGAAAGGGCCCGGTTAGGAAAATATATCATTAGATGAACTAGTGTCTGTCTGTTAGGAAGGACAAACTTCCTGTTAAGACTTTGTGTACTGTTAAGTAATCTGTAATAACATAGTACTCTTTTTTTAAGTAATACAATCTTGCCATGCTTGTTCGGTTTCTGATGAGCATCCTAGCTATGTATATCTTCTTTTGTTCTTTCCTACTTAGAATAATATAATATCTGCTTCCACTGAAATGGTAGAGAAGAATATATCAAGAAGTTACATTCTTCCTAACCAGGTGAAGGGTAGACCTAGAAGCCATTTATCCATTATTTGATTCTGTTTTATAACATTTCATGTGAAAGCACAAAATGACAAACTAGCTTTATAGAGAGACAATGTTGTTTACTTAAATGACTGTGGGGTTTGAATTAGAATTAGGAAATGCATATTCTGGGCTTCATCTGCTATTCATTCATCCATCCATTTATCTAACAAATGTCTATTGAATATCTATATTTATCTATCCATCATCTTTCTATCTATCATCTATCTATATCACTCTTCTAGATGGTAAATTGTAAATAAGACAAAATTACCTATCTCATCTAATGTTCTAGATGAGAAAATTAAACACTTAACAGACAGATATGCAATATGTTATGTAACGATGAATGCTAAGAAAAATGAAAATTGTGTAAAGGTTCAAAACTGATGGTGAGTTGTTTTGTTTGTTTTAAATAAATAACAAATGGTAGTTGGCCTTACATGTATCATCATACCTTTGTGTATTTCAGTTTTTCTATCTGTCAAATATGTGGAGGGTGGAGAGGGAAGAATTAAGTATGAGATTTAGGGGTCCTATGGACTTTTTAGTTGTTAGCTAAGACTAACTAATCACTCTATACAAGGGTCATCCTCTATTAAAATAACCATCTTCACCATGGTTGTTCACTTGTATATCCACACATATGTAATTGGTCACAATGCTCTAGCATTATTGTGTGGCACATTCCAAAGCAACTCGGAACCATTTTGTCACATTGACTCCTCATCATATTCATTGATTTCTTCATTTATATAATACGTATTGAGATCATACCATATGTGCTGAAAACCTTGCTGGAAGATTTAGATATATATCATTTTCCTTACATTACCAGAAAGAGGAGAAGAGGGACAAATGAATGTGAGTTAGTCCAATGACAAAGAGCAGATCTAAGTAGAGTTAAAACTAAAACTCATTGTCCTCTGAAGACAAACTATATTGCTTATTTCATTCATGATCAGTCTGTAAACTCAAAGAAGGGAAGGGTTTCTTCCTCTTGAAGTTTGTCATCCAGTGATGCCAATGAGAGATCTGATTTTGGCAGTCAAAAATTTCTGGACAAGAAGTTATGAATGAATGGCTCTGGATTTGTGCTTTATAATAAGTATATTCAATGAAGCAACTGCAGAAAATATTCTTTGGTCAAGAGAAGGGAAAAATGTGCCTTTAAAGAAAGTCAGTTTTCTGCCTAACACAATGCAAAGACCTGTCCAAGAGGTATTCATCTGTGCTAACATCTGACCTCCTTCTTGACAAGATGTCAGTGAAAAATGAACTCACTGAGATATATCCCAGATCCCTTGGGGGAAAGAAAGACATAGAGAGGACAAAGCATAAGGCTTAAAATCAGGCCCTAGGAGAGGTCTGAGTACAATTTCCAAGAATATTTCCCACATGTTACCAGGAAAAGGCAACACATCTGAAAGAAGACTGAGCTGCCACCATTGAACCACTTCCTGCAACCTAGGGCTACTCTCAAAGAAAGCTTCATACTGGCACAATTTTAAATGTGAAAGACAGTCAAAATGAATTTTATTATCACAATGAATGATCTTAGCAATTCTTGACTGAATAGAAAAAAAAATTACAATGCAATGCAACAATGGCTCAAACACAGCAATGGCCCCTCTGAGAGGATATTGTGGGTCCAACTGCAACCTACCCTATTGTGGTAAGGGCCTTCCCAGAGCAAAGAGAAAGTAACGTGGCCTCGTCAATGTCTAAGTGCACATGCGTAACCCTGTTACAACCCTGTGCCATAAAATACCCAATCGACATGCATATTGCCATATAAGGGAGACAAAGGAGCTAAAATGTAAAAAAAAAGTTAACAAAAATGATATAAGGCAATGCCCCACTGTGTTCAGGGCTCAGCCTTTGGATGTGAATCCGCTGGGCCATTGCCGGCACAAATAAACACTGCTTCCTGGCAAAGAAGCCTCAGTGTCCCATCTTTCTGTAAAGGGTGCTACCACACTATCCCCTAGGAAAGAGACCATGAAAATCTCTAGAGTAAACAGCTAGAGGATGTGAGCTTGGTACCAGCATCAGGTAAGGCACTGCCTCTGGAAGACAGAGGGAGACCTCAGTATTGTGCTTATGTTCACAGTATCACCCAAAATGCCACTCCTCCGTCACAGGGCAGAGGCTAGAGCATTAGAAGAAATACTTTAGACAAATTAAATTTAACAGAGTTCATTTGATCAAAGAGCAATTCATGCACCAGGCCGCACTCAGAACCAGAAGAGGTTCAGAGGGCTCTGCTGTAGCTTGCGTAGGCTGAAGGCAGGAGCAAAGTGAAGAAGCTACTTGATTGGCTATGGCTAGGCGTTCATCTTATTTGTGTAAATCCCATGGAAAGTCCCTAGTTAGAGGCAGTCCATGGCTTCTGATTGGCTAAGCTTAAGTTGTACTGTTGACAATATGTTTTATGGAACTTGGTTTGCTTGGTGGGAGGGGGCAAGGTGCTGGACCCTAGTGGCCTCACAGTTAAACAGTTACTTAACAGACGCAATAATGAATGGCAGAGGTCATTTCAGTTGTCCTTTACAGGGAGTTGACTGTTTCCAGTGGGTCATTAACCCTCCATGCTTTTCACTTTTCTCACAGGAAGCGTGCCCCAAAGAAAAGCTCCTCTAGATTTCCCCTATGGCCTCCTATGATGGGAGAGATTTTAATGAAGAGCATCTTTAAAGAATTAAGCTTTAGCTGCTTTTAACTGCTTCCTCTTCTCCGTCCTCTTTTTGCCCCCCCCACACACACACACAGAGATCAACACAGGAAGAAAATTCTAAGTAGCAAAACTTTCAAACCAAGTATAAATTTAGAACATAAAACATATTTCTAGGTGTATGTTATAGGAAGGGGTTTTTATGTTGGGGATAGATGGCAAGAGAAATAACAACAACGAGTTCCAAATTGTAAGTCCATCTCAGTAGAAAGAACCCCCCCCCCCCACCACCACCACACACACACACTGGAGTTAACTTCTCTTGGTTGCTCTTACAGAAGTTGAGAGCTTTCAGAAGTGGTGTTTCAGGTCAAAACCTATGCTAATGCTAAATTTAGAAGTAGGAAAATGCTGATGACTGAGCTTCAACTGGAATAGGAAGTTGAAGAGCAAAACCTCCAACAGGAATTCAATGATCACTGAGATTGAAAGTGTGTGTGATAGATAGTCACTAGACCGCAATATAAAAATGGATGGCTTAAGCTAGGGCTGGGCACACAGATCTATCAATATAGCTAATACTGCATGGATTCTGACCCACGATGAAATAAAAAGTCAGCTTGCCTGATCTCTTTAGCACATAAATATTGTGTTGTGGAGTCCTGACATTATAGGTAAAATGAATCTATTTTTATATGGAACTCTTTCTACCGAGATGGACTTTCAATTTGGAACTCATTGTTTTTGTTATTTCTCTTGTCATCTATCCCTTTCATAAAATCCCTTCCTATAACATACAGCTAGAAATATGTTTTATGTTCTAAATGTATACTTGGTTTGAAAGTTTTGCTACTTATGAATTCTCTTCCTGTGTTGCTCTCTGGGTTTCGGATTTGTCTTTGGACTTATATACCTGGAAGTTAAGGTCAATCTGTAAGGCATAAGCACTTATCCATCAAAATCATTGCCAGCCATTGTGCTGATGTAGAATCTGGATACCACCAATTCAAAGGCCCATTGATTGCCGGGTCTTCAGATGGCCCATGGAGGGACAAATGTGCTTAGACATCACAACCCTTGAGGACTCAGAATTGAAGCTATTTGGTTATCAGAATAGGAATATTTTCATGTTTTGGCAAATAGCATCATCATGATGGTATATTAAATTGGTTGGAAATTATAAAGCCATCAAACTTGATATCAAACTACTAGCCAAATGACTGTTCCATGAATATATAAAGCCCCGATTATCATTTCATCTCTGTGACTATATTCCCTCCCCTCAAGACACGAACTCCTAATTGGGCCAATTATTTAATCAGGACTAAAAATGCAGGGTCACAAAAAAGGAAGACTTGACAAACTCTGTTATTAATTATTAATAGTTCTATGGTTAGAACATTGGGTCAAGGTTCATTATTCTGGCTACAAAAGAGATCCCTGTGCTTGCTAGTGTGAGACAATCTGAAACACTAGCAATACCTCAGTTGAATGATGAAATGTAAGCATTAATTAGCTTTGAGACTTTGAGCAAGTCACTCGTCACGTTTTCTCATCTATAAAACATGAGTAGGATACAGTAATCTCTAAGGTTTTTCCAGATTTATATTTTGAATCTAGTTGTTTGAATTGACACTAGTTAGTGCCTACTGATTGCTTTGTTTCATAAATTACCCAGACATAGCAAAACAAGGAAGGCAGTTTTTATTCTGGTCTTGGGAGAAGAAATAGTTTTATTGATTTGATTGTCTAATATTGTTAATTTGTAGTTTTCATCACCAAATTAATTTATATCAATATGTAGTTACTTTGAAAAAAGAGACATATCATTGTGGTTAAAATAATGCATTTTAGAATCATACAAACCTTTTTTAATTTTCACCACATGATCATTTAAAATTTTTATTTTGTTTAATTTATAAATGTTTAATTTAATGGTTTGGGGTTTTGTGTATTTGTTTATAATTGTGTTTATATCTTTTATTCATTGAAATTTATCTTGTTTCAATGGCTATGGTCAGGCTTTGACGTTCATATTTTTCTAAATGGCTGTCTGGTTGACCCAATAACGTTTATGGAATTATCCAACTTTTTCTAATGATTTGAACTTAGATATACTTTTTCATATATATGAAGTGACTTTGAACTTTTAATTTTATTCCATTTATCTTTTTGTCTATTTATGTTCAAATACCTTGTGTGGCAACTTGCAATATAATCTCAGGCACATTCTGTAATTTCTTTATGATACAATTGCCTTATTTGTAAAAAAGCCAGCATTGATAGCATGTATGCCAAAAATGTTGCAAAGATGAAATAGAATAATGTTCATTCTAAACTCTCACAAAATCTTAGCTATGTTTACCGAATCATAAGCATTATTGCGTTTTCTTCCTGCTGCCAAAATTTATTAATATCTCACAATCAGTTTCAAACAGAGTGTGTGTGTGTTTCTGTGTGTGTGTGTGTGTGTGTGTGTGTGTGTGTGTGTGTGTGTATGCGTGTATGCTCTAGAAGACAAATCCAGTAAATTTAAACTCATGTAGCTTTGGAGAAAGCTTTCTCAGTCCCTTCTAATTCCCAGATTCAGTACTAATGTCTCGTAGGAATCTTTATTCTAGAGGCAGTATGCTTTCTACCGGACAGCTGTTGCCATCTGCCCTCAGTCATGTCTGCTCCAGTTAATTATGTTTTGCTGTTTCCCCTTAAAAATTGGCTAGAACATCTTTCCTGTTTAAAACAAAGACTGATTCCCTGCCTGTGCCACTTTCACAAACCCTGCTTTCCAACAGCGGGTGGAATTGGCGGTTTTATCTCTTCTTCTCTGACTCTACAGGGAAAACATTACTCATAACCAAGAATGGGAATAGTGCCCCTAGCTGAGCAGTTGAGATTAAATCCAGCCACTGTGAACAAGGTATAAGGCAAGAACAGAGTGCTGGAAAGATCAAAACACAGAAATTCACAGGCAACATGTAGCATCTTTTGTGTCTGTTCCCAAAACAGCATCTCATTTTTTCTTTTTAGATAAAGTATCATTGGCATCAGAATATGCCCTGAGCAGCAACGCTCATAAAAAGTAGCTTTTAAAACTTGATTATTTATTCGATTTTTAAAATCTTTTTAAGATAGAAAATCTAGGATAGAATTTTATAACAGGAAAAAGGAACCAAAGGGATATAGATTTCTTATATACCAGTCAGTGAACTGAACTTTTGATTTCAGTGTTCACATTTAGGAGGCTTAGCAGAGAGAACACATGTGCTTTACAACTTTATTTGATTTGGAAGGTAAAAAAGAAAAATATCCAAGCCCAGAAATAAAGTCTTGTAAAACACCACAACAAGACCTCAGGTCACGAGAAAACACTACTGCTTTGGGGTAAACAGAATTGGAAGCCAATAAACTAGAGGTTGCAGTACCTTGATAGCTGTTGGAGTTTGTATGTTTTTGAATTATCAGATCAGTTTTGGATGGTCAGAAAGAATTACGTTTCACCACTCTGAAGTAAGAAGATCTGTTAAGAGATTTATTTCTGCATTTCTACTTACAACCTATGAAAGTATCTCTAGCATCATGTGCCCAAAGGCAGAGCTTGAAGGGATATTTTCCATGGAAGTGGAGTAATCAGACAGTCAAAATTTGGAATCACTCCCAGTTCTTAGGAAGTAAAGTTAATTAATCTGGAAGCACATCATTTGTGTATGAGAAATTCAAGAGAAACGTAATTAGTTCAGCAATTAGCTTTAACTCTTAAGAAACATTTCTCAAAAACAGGCATTACGGTCTTACCCCAGCCCCGCATCTCACCATATTTTAAAATGGTTTATTGCAGCTGGTTATTAAATGTGCTGCCCCTTCGGTTGACCTTGTCGTAGAGAGAAAAGCCCATTCATTATGGACTCCTCCCGAACAGTCAAGTTTGGCTTAATCTACATTTTCGCTTGTGACTTACTGTTTGCGCTTAATATGCATTTGACAGGGATAGGTAGTGAACATTGTCTAGCATCTTGATTAATAATACTTTCTTGAGGGTTTCTTTTTTCATCTATTCCTTGGAAATACCTGGTGCTTCCCCCTCACCCACTTACATTTTACTTGAGTGATTTTGAGAAAAGAAACTTGAATAAAAGTATTTCAGAAAATGGGACTCAATTACATATGAATTTTGAGACCTATTGTTTTTTCTAAGTTAGAAAACGTAGAATAATTTCTAGCATCAGATTTTATTTGATGTTATTGAATGCATTCTAAATCCAGACAGGTGTTTAAACAAGCTTGGCCAGTTAAATTCATGACTGCCAGAATTGTCATTAATTTGTCCATTAATCTTTTCTACCTTAACAAAATCATGGGGTTTCATAGTTTCAATATTGCCTATTTTTATTTCTTATGCTTCTTTTAACAAATGATCCATGAATTAAACAAGATCTTTACTCTTATTGTTTCAAAATTGCCAAGAAGGAAAAGTTTGCAAGTAGATGATTAAATTAATGATACATTTTATGATCTGCTGATATCTTACTATGTATACTTTTCTTTTTATTCAAAATGAGGTGACCTCCCCTAAAAATGTTTATCATGGTAAGTTAAGAATGGAATTTGAAACATATTACAACATATAACTCTTTTAAGCATAAGTTTCTCTATTTTATCCTGTTTTACGTATCTTTTTCATAGATCATTCTTGATGTTTATACAATTTTAGTCAAATTTATTAAATACTGTATACATTTTCTTAAAAGTGTTTCAGATTCAGTCTAGATAATATCAGGCTTGTCAAGCAGAACAATGTCTAAGGCAACAGAATTCCCAAACAACCCCCATACATCTGTTTGTCTGTAGCTTGAAGCATAATGTGAACACTCCAATAAGCCAGTTTCCATCACACCCTTTCCTTTTAGACTGAGTTTGCAATACCCAGCTTACAGAAAAATATTTGGTTAAAAATCTAGTCACAATGTTTTTATCATTGTTTCCCTTTGGGTTATTTTATTCACTGTTCCCTACAAACAAAAATTCCTTTGGCCCTTCTAGTCTGATTTTCTTTTCCACATGAATAGCAAATTGAGTTAAGAAGGAACCTGAAATGAATAATGTCAAGTCTAATGCTGAAGGTCAATCAAATCTAAATGGACATGCAAGAAATATAGCATCCATCTGACACGTAAAGTACCTACTCTCTGTTCGACCATATTCCAGTCGTCGGAGATTGAAAGAAATGTAGATGCAAAAGGATGAACAATGATAAAAACAAAAACAAAACAAAAAACCAAACTGCTGTTTACACAACCAAGTTCACTGCAACTGTAATCTTACCAGTAGGTTTTAACCAGACACCGAATGGTACCTTATAAGTCGAGACAGGTCATACTTTTTCCAACTTACTGTGAATAGAATAATTAGAACACTGAATAGAGTTTTATGAGTGCTAAACATATACAGCACAAAAGCACACATCCTTCTTTAGCTATTATACTCAAATAATGGATTGATTTTATTTTTGCATATTTCAATAGCAATTATGGTACCACTATAATACAAACTTAACTAAAAATTGGCATTCTATGAAAAAATAAGAAGACTAGATTATAAAAGCAAATGCCAAAACTCTTCAGTTTATCTTACCAGACTTAAAAACCTACACAGAGAAGAAATCAAAATTATTGCATTTTTATATCTAGGATTGGTACTATTATTTACGTAGGGACATTGCACCAATATTCTCTAGCAATAATTTTTACCTTCTTATATCACTTTTTTAAAAACTTACTTTAAAAAGGTAAAATAATTGCTTATCTTTTATCCATCTGTTTTTTAAAAGTTTGCATTTGCTGGCCGGGCATGGTGGCTCAGGCCTGTAATCTCAGCATTTTGGGAGGCCGAGACGAGAGGATTGCCTGAGACCAGGGGTTTGAGACCAGCCGGGGCAACTTGGTGAGACCTCGTCTCTACAATAAATAAAAAAATTAGTCAGGCGTGGTGGCGCATGCTTGTAGTTCCAGCTACTTGGAAGGCTAAAGAGGAAGGATCGCCAGAGCCCAGCGGATCGAGGTTGCGGTGGCCGGGAGCGGCCACTGCACTCCAGCCTGGGCTACAGAGTAAGACTCCGACTCAAAAAAAAAACAAAGAAAAAACTTGCCATTTGCTTAGCAAATCAAGAGCAACAAGATTTTGGATGCTTAAAAGCAAAAACAAAACAAAATTTCTGAGCACCCAGTATATTTCACGTAGGATGATTTTCTAATGTTCTACAAAAATAGACACATTAATACGAGGTGAACTTTTTTTATTTCTGGGAATGTTGATTATCTGTCAAACTCAGTTGGTCTGTGGATGTTAGCTAAACACTTGGTTTACATACATTATTTCAAACAAATAATTCAGGAGACAGGACCTTATTACTTCACATATAGCTATAGAGTCAGATGGGCATTCAATGAACACTGGAAATTTCTGTTCTTTTCCTACAAGTCACGTGAATTGCAGGTGTATGCACATTTAGATAATGATTAGGCATAATAGTTGCTATTATTGAAAAGTCAACATTTATTAAATTCTTACCATGGAAATTGTATATTTATGATCTCATTTGGTCCACAGAGCCACAGTATGAGGCAGGCACTATTATTGTCTTCACCTAATAAGTGATTATATAAGTAAGTCAAGGATATATTGAAGGTTTTTCCCTAATTAAAAATTTTACCTTTTGAAATACTCCATTCGGATGTTGCCCTAGTTTCTGGCTTTGCATTTTTCATTTTACGGTATCTTGTAGCTTGATTGTATCTCAGTTTTTCAGATCTTCTCCTAAGATCAAATGGCAGGGCTGGGACATTGAGACACAGTGACATGGAGTTTGGGAATAGGCAAAAACAGAGACAAAAGCCACGGGAGGGAAGATCCATTGTTCTAGTGTATCTTACCGTTTAGGAATCTCATGTTGCCTTCACAGGTCAGGAAGCAAATGGTCAGGTGCAGAACCTTAGTGCCCAGCAGAAAGCTGGGCTCAGCAAAGACCTTCTTCAAGCAGTTTCAAATGCAGACATGAACTACTGAGCAGAAGTCACCTAAGACCGTTTAGTCTCAAAATAGTTGGAAAGCAAGCTAAAAGAGGCAACATTAGTTTCTAAGTGATTGTTACATGCTAAACAGTGTAGGGAACAACTTTGCCCACTACATTAAATTCCACAATCACTTTATAAAACAATACACCTTCCAGGTGTGTAACTATCAGAGAAACCAGACGTCCTATTTCAGCAGGTCAGTCAAAAAGATGGATTTAATCCTTGGTAAAGGTGGAGTTGGGAGCTTTCCAGTAATGCTGTCACTATTCCTGTGTGTGCTATTTACCTCCAGAAGTTCAGACACAGCAATAGTAAGCTGTGCAATTTCCAGAGCCTGGAAGCAGTGTGGAAGGTTTCACTACTTCAGGCTTTCACTGCTCCTGGGTCTTGTGAGCAGACAGAGTCGAGATGGCCCATCATGCAAAAATGATCAGATTATATCTCAGGAGCAAGTCGGAGACACACAGATGAAGCCTGACCTGCTAACTCAGCAGCAGGCATCCCAGTCTTCAGGGTTTTGTGTAAATGAGGAGAGGCAGGAGCTACAGTCAAAACTTAAGGCATGGCCGCAAGGAATTTGGATCTCAATTCCTGCTACACAGATCATCTTGGCAAATAGCATTTTTGCCTCAGTTTACGGTTTTCTCATCTGCAAAGTAGGGATGATGAGCATTAGGCTATGTGGTTGAAGGAATTATAATACAGAGAGTGCCAAAAATGGATCCACGTTTTAAGAAAGGAGAAAACTGTATTAAAACTGGAATGTTCAATATATACCTGCCTGTCTCATGGTGATGCTACCATTTGAGTGAACGTCATACTACACATACTGCACCTGGCTACCGCAATTCAATTGAACTTTGAAAAGTAATCCATAGGCAATGTCTCTTAAAATGGGTATATGTTTTTTTGGCACCCTAGGTATAACTCATAGGTAGAGATGAGGCTGTTTTATCTGTTGAATGAATCTGGTGCCACATCCTAGCCCAATGAGAAGTACAGTTAACACTCCAAATATAGAGGTTGCTTTAACGTCTTCCGATCTTATTTACATCATCAAGGAACATTATTATAACTTCTCATTTATTTGATGCCTGTACACTTTTGTCCAGTGATTGGGTGAACTGAGGCATTTCCTGAAGTACTTGCCTAATTCTTGGAATGACTGGTGTGAATATTTGGGTGGGCGTGACTGTAGGGTATGGTAGGGTAGATAAAGCTAGAGGAATTAATGGTTCCCAGGTTTATCAAAAACTAAAAACGAAGACTAAACATGATTGAATCCACCAGGAAGATATCAGGGAATTCTCTCTTTCTGTGTTTTACTTGTAGAGAAAAAAATATATATTTACTTTGAAAGTAAGTAGGATTAGAGTCAAGTCATATCATTTAATAATACACCAGATAGCCTACATCTAAAATAGCTGGTTTACTTGCCAGGCCCACATGCACCCTAGGCATGCTACAGACAGCTATTCATACTTTTCTGTTTTAAACTGACTATCAGCTGGCAGGAACAGAATCACCTTCTAAGCACTTGCGTCTACAGAAGTTGTTTATTAGTCGTTCTTTGCAGAAAGCCCACCAGCAGGCTTTGGGGCTGCATGTAATTCCAGAAAAGAAATCTTTGGTGTCTTCATCTCCAAAGGTGTTTCCACTGACCCATTAACATGGGGCATGCCTTCTGAGAGGCCTCCCAAGGTCTGACTGTGTTTGTGTTTGGCAGAGCAGAGATAATTGGCCCCCACAGGAATGAGAGCCATGACCTGGGCTTCCTAAGTGAAACTGTCAAAAATGGCTGCCAGGGTCAGACCTACAGTCTAGGAAGCCTCCAAACTCTGTCGCCAACTGTTGGATCAAAAGATATTTTGCATAGGGATGTGCTCCACCCCCCTGAAATCAGGCCAACGACATGGTGTCGCGCTCCAGGGGTCTTTGGCTTTCCTGGACACTCTTTGTGGAGTTCCCCTTTGTGAAAGAGCTCAACCGTCCCCGTGGTCTGTGTTTGGCTCTCATGCCCCCCAGCTTCCAGTGCTCCCAAGTCTTCGGAGGGCTCTTTCGCCCCCCTTTCCAGTTTCTATTCACCTTTTCTCGTTATCCCAAGTTTCCCTTTCTACTTAGAGCATTTCTGACAAAGTGTGACAGTTTCAATAACTTGATCTAAATGAAGAGCAAGACTTAGACTGACTGAAAGAGTCGATGATTTTGTCATTACGTTTTTTTCCCGCTGCGATTTCTGCATTCACAGATGTCATAGTAAACAGAATGCCGTCTTCTGTGTGTGCATAGCTTTATAAAGTTTTAAAATGCCGTTTTATGAATGACATACGCCGTAACCTGTTTTGTCAAGAAGGACATGACCCTGATGAGGTACCAAGGCGACCCACAGACTTTGGAAACAATAGTTGCCACTTCAGTTGTAAGACTACCAAGTGTTTGATGCTGTAGACAAGGGCAAAAGCCCATGAAACTCCCTAGCCTCCCTTTTCTTATTTGTAAACTGGGAATAAGCACTCATACCTCAGAGAGTTGTGATTGTGTTTAGAGAAAGTATGTGTACATCAACCCTAGGCAATGCACTATTGTGAAAGAGGTACAGACATAATCTGGCCAAACGGTCATCAGGATAGCAACTAAAAATAGCAGTAGAGTCTCAATTCCAACCATGAGTAAAGGTCATCCTAATCATTCACTCAAACAACCCAACTCTTTAGAGCATTTAAGGCCATTCAGTTGCATGCCTTAAGTAGTTAATTTAAATATTAAATAGTATGTGTGGGAGCCGGGCTCGGTGGCTCAGCCTGTTATCCCGTGCCTTGGGAGGCTGAGGTAAGTGGATTGCCTGAGCCTGTGGGTTCAAGACCCACCTGGGCAACTTGGCGAGCCCTCATCTCTACAATAAATAAAAAAATTAGCTGGGCGTGGTAGTGCGCGCCTGTAGTTCCGGCTACTTGGAAGGCTGAGGCAGAAGGATCGCCGGAGCCCAGCAGGTCGATGCTGCGGTGGCCGTGGGCAACAGAGTGAGACTCCAAATCAAAAAAAAAAAAAAATTATGTGTGGGTATCACTGTGTGTGTGTAGTTATAATTTTTTCCTTCTGTTTATGAAGACAACCTTTTAAGATTTGTATGACTTTTAAGATGATAGGATTGCTTTCTTTCTTTCTTTCTTTCTTTCTTTCTTTCTCTCTCTCTCTCTCTCTCTCTCTCTCTGTCTTTCTTTTTTGAGTTAGGTCTCACTCTGTCACTCGGGCTGGAGTGTCGTGGCGTGATCACAGCTCACTACAGCTTCAGCCTCCTGGGCTCAGGTGATCCTCCTGCCTGAGCCTCCCAAGTAACTGCGACTACAGGCACGTACCACTATGCCCAGCTAATTTTTTAATATTTTTGTAGAGACAAGCCCTTGCTCTGTTGCCCAGACTGGTCTCAAACTCCTGGGCTCAAATGATGCCCCTGCCTCGGCCTCCCAAAGTGCTGGGATTACAGGTGTGAGCCACCGTGCCTAGGCCAGTGATAACTACTAAATTTAAAAAACAAAAATGGCAATATTTATTATGATGATTTCACTAAAACTTTTAATTTGCATTTTGTTTTGTGTGTCATAACAGAATCTTACTATTCTTAAAAAAAGATTGAAAGGTACATACTTTGAAAGGCGTATTAATATCCTTGAGACAATGATCAATATGCATATGGATTTAAGGACTCCTTTCTATAACTCTAAAACATGTACCACACTCACATCAGAGTTCCTTGGCCTACAGATTAGGAATAGCTGTTTTATAGCAATTATATATAAATCACCTATAGATGAATATGTATGAATAATATGCAATTCTGATGCTAACTACCAATTCTGCCTCCCCCGGCTGCTGGTATGAGTTTTAGCTTTAGGTCAATGGACTACATCCTGTATGTATAAACACAGCCTCTCTTCTTAGTTTTTCTGCCTCATAAGGATCTTGCTGTTGAACTGGTCCATCACTGTTATATGTGCTTTACTTTTTCATTTTGGAAAAAAATGGTAAAAAATAGTATCATGTACATGCCTTCTTAAACAGATGGAACGCTCCAGCAAAAACAAACACTCAGTAAGGCCTAATGGGGTGAATCTGAGAGGGAAGTGCTTTTAGTGAATTCAGGCCGTAGATGTGTTGGAGAATCATTTTGCTATCTTTGCTCTAAAGACACATGCTAATGGATCGGCTGGAGTAGCATTAATGAGCTCACTCCATTAAATTAGTTATTTTTTCTTGTTAAATATCCAAAAGAGAAAGATGGTCCACTTAACCAGGGAAAAAAGTTTTTATTTTAGTGCAGTAGAAGCATGATGCATATTTTCTTTCTAATTTAATTTCTAACCATTAAGACTCAATTCTATAAATGACCCACTGAAGCACTTGGAGAGATTAGAAAACTATAAACTGAATGTCGTTTGAATTTGGCTGGCTAGACACCATGATGTTATATGGCGTAATTCGAATTTAACATCATATTTTTATGAGGCCACCAACATAAGCCCAGTGACTTCCTTGAGCAATTACTAAGGAGGCCCTCAAATGCAATTTGAGAATTGATCTCTTCTCTGGTCATAGTTTCTATTACCCATCATACTGGTCAACCCTTCCAGTCACCGTGGTTTGAACTTTTGTTTGAATAGTCAATTTTGCTCTCAGAATCATAGAAAAAGGTTGCTTTCAGTCTGTGGGCTGAGAGAAAAGGATTACAGCTCTAATGAGCCAAATCTGTGCAAATGAGAAAATAATAATCTCCTCATAATTAGAACTCCCTTTCTAGACTTAATATCGGTCACGAGTTTTTCAAAAGAAGAAAAACCGTTTCATTATTCGGTTAAAAGAATATTTGTAAATTAATGTCAAGAGCTTACAGAAAAGGGGGAATTCAAATGACTTCAGCTTGTTTACACAAATATACACATTGTTAAACCCTCATCTTTATTTTCTCGTCAAAACAATTATTGTAGTTTGCTGTGTAGCTTAGAGAGCAGGCAGCCGTGTGTTGTCTATTCATGCAGTGGTTGATGTTTACGGCATAGAACAGTTAGTTCCATTCCGTCTTTTTGAAGATTTCTTGTAGAAGGCAGGGACAGCATGCCCATTATACAGATGCAGAAACAGAATACGTCTTGCTCAAGATTTGAAGAGATCTTTGAATTGGAATTAGAGATCAGGAATACCAGCTCCCACGTCCAGTATGAAGATCATTATAAGCAACAAAACAGTAGCAGTCACGGCAGTGATGGTGGAGTGAGTTGAGAAGGTGATGGTTTCAGCAACTCTGGCAGCACTCAGTTTGTGGGTGGATTTTATTTGGAACTCAAAACACACAGAAGCACGTGTATACATGGTAGCGGACGAGTGCTCAGGACTGCCTGGAATAAGATGACGTATCACTTAACAGAGGCATCCAAGTCTCCCCAGGGTCTCCTGGCTCCTTGTTCTGGCTTCTCTTGGCTGTTTAAGGTCTGCTTGGGTCGGCCGTGTCTCTAAACTCTGATTTTCCTGAGGAATGAGACCAAGAGAGTTTAGAGGTCAAGTTGGAGGTGAACAGCCATTCGGAAAACCCTCTTGGAAAGGGCAGTCCCAGAAGGGAAATTAAGGTGAAAGGAAGGACTTTGAAGGTGGAGGGTGTAAGCCCTCTTGCGTCACTCCGATGGCATGTCACATCACAGCACAGGGCTCCAGCGAAAGTGGGGGTCACCTGTGGGGAGGCCCCCAGAATGGGGCAGCAGTGTTTGCTGTCTTGTCAGAAATTTTGGGGCAAGCCTAATTTCAAAAACCAGGGGCTTTTGATGATGGAGGTTCCATTCTCAAAAGAGCGTTACTGTGCATTATCTCAGTAAATCCCCTGGACAAACCAGTAAGACAGCTGAGGCAAATGCATTCTTATTTTTCACAATTTAGAGATGTTAAAAACTAGCTCACAGTGATGGCGTGGCTGTTCTCAGAGATCACAGAACTGGTTCACATGAGAGCCTGACTTGTCGCTTGTTACATGACCCTCTGTTAAGGATTGGCTATGGATTGATGCCACCGGGGCCAAGGAAAAGCTTGCCCTCTGCTCTCTGAAGTTTCACTGACACTTCAGTTGACAAAAGAAAACTCATTGGAGGAAAGGTATTCCGAAGCTTATATCCTATCTTTGAGGTTACAGAAAAAATGGAGGCTCGGGTCATGGAAAAACAGCTTCTGGAAGAGAGAGAGGAGGAGGTCTGGCTGGCAAAGGTGGCCCTGTGATGTAGACAAAATCTCACATGTGGCCGACCTGAGACAGAATAGATGGTGAGTGTTTATTTCAGACCACTAGAGGTGTCTGACTCAGTTAACCTTCTCTAGGTCAGGACAAGGCGGGTCCCAGAAAAAACCTGGATGGTTCTGCACAGATTTTATCTGCAGATGCAAATCTGCCCACAAAATCCAGCTTTGCAGGACTGCTTCAATTGGCAGGCCCTTGAACATCTATCTTAGAATATGTCGAAGCATATTTTGGGGTGGAATATTTTGGTTGCTTTCAGTTTCCACCTCTAAATTTCAAAAGGTTTTATATGTCAAAAAGGAAGTTTATAGGTTTCAAGAGATTTGGATTAGCAGTTGTTAGATAAGAGATAGACAAAAGAGGGAAAAAACAAATTGAGATAAGCAGGAAATAACAAGTTTAAATATATCATTCTCTGTCTTCTTGAATCAGTCTATTAATCCTAAAAATGGATCAGTTAGGTTTAACAACTGTGTTCCATTTCACGGGGTGACATTGCAGATAGGCTAAGAAAGAACCTACATGTGATGCAAGAACACAGTTCTTTAATAAGAGGAATTTCCACTGAAACAGAAGAAAAACAAAAGTCCTTGGTGATGTTTACTGAAAATGCATCCTACTTTCCTCATGCACTTTGCATATAAAGTTGTTTCTTTTATATTTAGAAGTAGTAATTACCTATATTAATGGCAATGTTAACTCCTAGTAGTCCTAATTTCAGCGAAAAACCTAGGAAGCAAGCAATTTTAACTGTCAGTCATATATTATCAGTTTATGAATTTACAGCTTGTAAGTTTTGGAAGCATAGGCTTTATACAGAACAAGTTTTCAATGTGGAAAAGGACATATTCACTAACAGATCTAAATAACATTTGTTTCTATCAAATAAGAAGCCCAAAGTATATGAGCTTAAATGCATAATTAGTAAACAGTGTCTTAGCATTATATCTTATTTGGGAATAATGTAGATATTAATGAATATTCATCATTTAAGTTAGCTTAGCAAAACTCTAAGGGTATAGTTACAAAAAAGATTTGAGAAATCTTTTTAAGTAAACACATTATAAAACATAACTATTGATAAAAGTTCATTTATAAATTTCTATCCCATTTACATCTAATTAATTTATTTATTCTTAACTATGTTTGGAAAATGTAGTGAGACATTAGACAAACCTAGTCATCATCTCAAGTTACATTTTTTATTAATCATGTTTTATATTACTGTGTCTTAGGTAAGTATCACAGTAGCAGGAAACTTAAAGTTAAAAACATGCATATTTTGCTGATAACTCAGAAGATAGTTATCTTTATTAAACCAATAATATTAACCAAGTCTTATTCACCAAAAGATTATTAAAGTAACATTAACTTGAAAAGCATTTGGGTTTATTTACTTAATTAATGAGTACTCATTTGTTTATGTCAATTTGGTGCCATGCAGACAATTTATAAACAAACATGTATACACATGTATATATAAAAATACACACAGACATAAAGATCTTATAGCTCCAATTTTAAAATTTTAGCCATGAGTCAGGTAAAACTCACTAGTTTAGAAGGACAGTTGGATTCAAACTGTGTCTCTGTAAATGGAACAAGTTAAAATTTATCTGTGCCATATGGCCCAAGCCCTAATTGAGTTTAGGAGAAAACAGAGTAGCAAATTTACATCTGAAAGCACAAAGAGAATTTAAGCTTTTTCAAGGAGTTTGGGTGTGTTAGAGAAAGATTAAAAACGGATTTCAAGGTAACAAAATTATAGGAATTAATCACCAGATTTTACAAGAAAACATATAGATAAGCCAAGAGAAAATTTAGAAGCATTTTGGAGACCAGTCTGGTTAGATAGGTGGCTTTTTTTTTTTTAGTGGTTCAGTTTTTTATTGAGTAATAGTAAAATGTATAAATATAATTTCTTTATCCATCCTCCCATTGATGGAGTTTGGGTTTTTCACAGCTCAGGGCTATTATGAATAAAGTAGATAGGTGGCTTTTTAATTTAGTTTCTATTTTCCAGAGAGATCCCTGAGCACCGGGCAGAACCCATCAACAAATAGGGTCAACAAAGTATTTGCAGTTCTCTGGGCCTACTATTTAAAATAATCGAAAAGCAAGTCTGGCAGGAAGGCAGAGCATCCAGTTCTTAAGAAAATCAAAGATCCCGCTGTTGTGTGAACTCCCGGGTCCTCCAAAGGGGGAGCACCATGGGACTGGTCTGCACAGTTTGCCCAGTGTCCCTCTCCCAAGACATTCCCCAGGACTGGTGGGTGACTCCATGCCAGTAAGTCCGTTCTGATCAGCCCATCTCTCCTGGGAATCTTAGACCTTCCCTGGTGGCAAGAGTTTCTGTGGCCTTTAAGTTTTCTTCACACTGTGCCTTTCTTATTCAAACAAGCAAAGCAACCAGTGGTCCCTGCAGTAATAACCCTTCATGGCAACCATGGTCAACCACTTCCAAAACTGCAACTCTCACCAGCGATGTGCCGGCCACCACAAACACAAAGTTCAAGGTCTCTCTCCCAGTACAATTACAGGTTTAACTCCACTACCACCTCCCCTTGCCTCACCGCCCCGTCCTCCAACCGCCTAATCTGGCAACAGGCAACAAATCCAGAGATCAGGTAACTCAGTGCAAAGGGAAGCAGAAGTCTCTGAACAGCGGGCAGAAGGATGCTATTTTTGTTTGTTTTTCTCAAGGGATCCCGCAGTCATTTGAAGTCCACTTAAGAAGCGTCTCTTTGTGTCTTTTGCCCACTTTGTAATGCGGCTGTTTATTTTTTCCTTTCGGCACATTTGAGTTCATTGGAGATCCAAGATGTTAGTTAGGCCTTTGTCAGATATACAGTTGGCAAATATTTTTTTCCCAGTCTGTGGGCTGCCTTCCTGCTGTCTTGATAGTTTCTTTGGCTTTGCAGAAGCTCGTCGGTTTGATGAGGTTCCACTTGTCTATCTTATCTCTTATGGCATGGGCACTTGGAGTTTTGATCAGGAATTGGTTGCCAGTTCTGATTTCCATAAGGGTGTCTCCTGCCTTTTCTAAGATTCTTATAGTTTGAGGTTTACAATAGCAAAAACATGGAACCAACCATGCTGCCCATCGAAGCTGGACTGGATTAAAAAAAAATGTGGAACATATACACAATGGAATATTATGCAGCCATAAAGAAGGACAAAATTATGGATTTTGCAGCAACTTGGATGAATTTAGAGTCTATCATACTCAGTGATCTATCACAGAAACAAAGAACAGAATACCATACGTTCTCACTCATAAATGAACCTTGAACAATTATCATAACACTATAAGAAAGCAGTTGGCATGAGTGGGAATCTGCTGGGGGAATGGTGGTGATGGGATTGGCAGTAATTGGAAACTGCCAGGGGAGGCAGGGGCACACCTCATCAACACGGGTACCTGCATAATGAACATTTGTATACCTAATCCTGAATTGTACTCCACATCTTTAAAATATAAAAAATTTAAAAGTTTAAAAAAATAGAAGAAACCCGCTTAAGAACTCTTCTTGTAATACTGAGGATGACCAAGAGGAAGAAAAAGTAGGGAGAAGTAAAGTCAATGGGAGAACAACTCTTAGAGGAGACCGTTTAAGATTTTAAGCTTTTCAGAAGGCCACGTGCATTTTAAATTTTTCTTAGGAAAAAAAATACCAAGTCTATGATTAAAAAGGGATTGCAGTAAAATGTTCCAGAAACAAGACATAGGAGGAAAAGCATAAAAAAGTCTATATATCTTTAAACCATATATATCTTTTATCATATATATGTAAATCTTAACTATCAGCTTTTAATGAAACTGTCTTCTGACCACAGAGCTCTTTCAACGAAATCCTTTCAAATCGACTGCAAGGTGGAGCAGCCTTCACTGTGATTCTGTAGAGGATCCAAAGTAGGTAGTAGTTTGAGCATACCAAGGCTTTTAACTTTCAGGTCAGAATCTTTTTCTTTAATTTGGTCAAGAGCGTTTCCACAAGTGTATGTATTTCCTTTAACTTGATCCACCCATAAATACATATAAGGTGATTGTTTTGAATGAGATGTCTCTGAAATATGTTTTTTTAAAAAAATTGGGAGTGTTTTTGATTTAAAGGATCCATCTTTTGGCCCCTGACGATGAGAATGTCCAGTGGTATACGTATTCTAATAGAGACTCAATCCGATAACCTTCTCATGGAAAGCCCAGGATGTAATTTTCTAGATTTAGAGTAAGTTCAATAGGTGTTTACTGGAGTGAATACAGACAAGACAATTCCAAACATTCCCCCCCAAAATCACACCTAGGAACAGGCTAAGACAGCCAAAGACTCTTATCGCCACAGATGGTTGAGTATGGTGTTTGGAACCTCTAGTAACCCAATAATTTGTGGGGGGCTACCAGTCGCAGACCACTAATCTTTAGCATAGGGTAGGTCCTCATGGGATTGGACGTTCCCAGCACTAACTAGGCAGCAAGGGTTGACAGGACAAAAGCTCCTCCACAGGGATGAGACTTCTTAAGACAAGCTCCCCTGCGCGCTCAACACATTCAGAACAAAAGGCAAGTGGTTTAGAACCTTACATGATCTCCAGTCATTTTCAGACTGGCCACTGGTTGTGACCTGAAAATCTGCCACTCCCCGCTAGCAAGACCAAGAGAGTGCTCCCACCTTCTCAGGGTCAGCAGCTCAAGGATGTAACACAAGACAAAGGGGGAACTCATCTGTTTGCTTGTTTGTTTGGCAACCTGCAGGGAAGCGCACAGACAGTGGTGTGGTCAGAACTGCAGAGCTGACCAGTCTTCAGGGCCAGCTTGAATAATGGGCTTGTGGGGGTTTTAGGCTCGCATTATTCCCAGTGGTACCCCCTCTTTATGATAAAACAACACAGAAAGACAAAGAAGAAAACTATTTCTGGAAGGAAAGGGTTCGAACAACACAAATATTCATACTAGAAAGTACACTGGAGCTGCTACACTCAAGATTAAACAAACAAGCCATAAAAAAGAACAAAATCATGAGTTTCACAGCAACCTGGATGGAACTAGAGTCTGTAATACTGAGTGATCTCTCACAGAAACAAAGATCTGAGCATCACATGTTCTCACTCATATAGTGGACCTTGAGCATCTACCGTAATACTATAAGAAAAGGACTGACAGTGGTGGGAAACTATGGGGGGTAGGGAGGGGAAGGGAGGTGGGACTAATGGTAGTCAATATCTGTCTGGGGATGGGGAGACACCCCTTATCAACAAGGGTACCTGAATGATGCACATTTGTATACCTAACCCTTAACTGTACCCCACAATTTTATAATAAAAAATATGTTAAAAAAAGATTAAGCAAACAAATTATTTTTTCTTATAATCAAAAGTTTGCAGGGACGTGATTTTTGCCCATCTCTCAACTGATCCCACAGTAGACTGATTATGTATCTACTGCCTTGTCAGGCCCTGGGTTCCCTTAACTGTGACTTCTAGAAGAGTTGTAGGCACTGAGGGAAAAACTTTTCCTTTGCCCTCTGAAAAATCAGCTCACGTAAGGCAAGTTAATAAGAGAAAAGGCATACTGATTTATTAATGTGTATGCAGGAGAGAAGCATAGAGTGGTTGCCTCCACTCTTCGATGGGGGTCTTCGATGCCATCTTTGAGGCTGCAGAAGAAATGGGGGGGCCTAAGTCATGGAAAAACATGACTTTGGGAGGCTGAGGAGGCCTGGCTGGCAAAGGTGTCCTTGTGACGTGGACAACATCTCACAGGTTGCAGCCCTCAGGGAGAATAGATGGTGAATGCTGCTTTCAGAGCTTTAAAGGTGTCTGAATCTCAGTGAATCTTCTCTAGATCTGAGCAAGGGAGGGCCCCAAAGAAGTCTGGCTCTATCAATGGAGATGCAAAACTGCCCACAAAATACAGCTTTTTATGCTTCTTCTGCGTGCAGGCCCTTGAACATCCATCTTAAAATATGTCAAAGTGTATTTGGGGTGAAATACTGTGGTTTCCTTCAGTCTGATGCTTTGCCGCTTTATAAAAAGAGCAGGAGGCCCATCACTGTCTTTGTGTTTTACATGCGCTGTGATCGACGTTATGGATAAAGTCGAACATGCCCAGAAACCGTAATGAAGTAGGAACTCTCAAGGCAAAGGCTTTGGCCATGCTGACAGTTGTTTCTGAAGCTAAAAAAACAATATTAACACACTGATCTGTTGTCTGTATTTTGCTATAAATAGGGGTCAGTGACCCTGAAGACAGGGCTCTGATCAGTTGTAAGAGCTCGGTGATTATATGACGCTTTAAAAAAATCTTTACCCCTTTTTTTAGTTGTTTGGTCTCTTCTGGTCACTTCAAGTCACAAATACAAATTATAAAAAATAAATGAGCTGTTATGTTTTTATAGATAAACTAATGAAGAAAGACCTTTGGAAAATCTTTAAATTATTTGAGACAAACGGTATTAATCCTACTGACAGCCTATTTGCAATATATTAATATTGTGAATCTTATAATTTGAAATCAATCCCATGCTGATTTTTAAATGCCTATGAAATTATCTCCATCTTTCCACAAATCTCATCCAAAGCCACTCCCAAATAAACTGTAAGACAAGTCTCAGTGTTTACGGGTCAAATTTTCCCTCAAGAAGACATTCTTCTTCCGCGTTTGCTAGACTTGTCCTGCTTTCTACCTTCCAGTAAATAGTGTACAGAGGATCAGGCAAAAGCATCTAATAATTCATCCAACATAAATCTATTAAACCCCAGCCGTTTGCTCTGTTGTTATCCCAGCCTTGGAAATAGAGCCAAGATGTAGAAAACCCAGAAATATCAATACCATGACAGACACAAAAATGGGATGTTTTTGGTTCTTTCTCCCCTTCCCATTCAACTTGGATTATAGTTTTAGCATTTAAAACCTTCAGACAAATGATAAAGCCATGAGTGCGTAAATAATCCATAAGAGGCTATCACTTGTAAAAAGTTTTATCAAAATTAAGCTACATAGTGTCTATAGAACCCTTTGATTCAGCAAGGGGGAAGATAGACCAGTCAATGGAATGAATACGACTGATTTGACATGGCCTTTTCTTTCTAAACTACATTGCTATCTCACGGATAGGTGACCATCGAAGTCAGTAACATAGTAGTGGTGTAAGTAGACCTGTTCTTACCAGATGGGTGGTATTGGTGAGTGATATGAGGTTGGATGAAGGAGAGAAGGGGAAGTTTTCCATGAGAATATGAATATCTGCTAATGAGTGATTGTCCCTCAGTTCAAGATCCTAAGAATGCAAGTTGGGAGGATGAAGCGTTTTTCTACCCAGGGTGTCTTAGAAAAGAAGATATCGGAGTTTGATCTAAAATTACTCTCTTTTTGTTCTTCTCTGTCTTGCCCAGGCTTAATTCTACTTCCTCTTTGTTTCCGTGACCAGAAATCAATGAGTGCAGTACTTGTAGTTTCTCCCTTTGTCAGACAAAAGCTCATATTTTGTTGGTTGAGAGATGAAGATAAAGTTTTTATCGATGTTCCTGGGCTTAAAACACAAATGATGAACTTAATCAAACTGGTTAAAATTTTTCCAATCAGGAGGCAAATAGACTACTGTGTACTAAGACATAAAACACTAGTAATAAGGTTAACAATATTCAAAGAGATGAACTGAACCTCATTTTCTTATCTTATAAAGCAATTACTATTACTGACGGGCAAATAAAAATTGTCTTTATGGCTTAAAAAATTATGACGACCCACTTAACTTCTTTAATATAATTTTCAGAACAACCAAATTTTAGTTCTGCAAAATAATTCAGCTGTCATAGGAATTTCTTTATAATCAAAATAGACCGTTGTCAATATTAGTTACTATACAGGTATTCAAATACAAAAATAAAATTGTTTTGAGGTTATAACCAATTGTTGGTGCATCATTCCTTATTTCCAGGTGCCATGCTTAGGAAATGATGACCTTTGACCACAAGTTTTCGGGTTTAATTTTTCATCCAGTTCCCAACCCCTCCCCATGATCTCTCCTTTATGGGTCTCTGTAGCTGCCACACACGTGTTTTCTCATTCTTAACAACAACAACAAACATTTTTTTGTTTTGTTTTGGATTTTGAAAATTGCTTGGTATTTTGTTTAATGAAATGATTGGTTAGATGAAGCCACAAGGGGAGACAGAAGAGGCTCAGGGAAAAACAAAGTTTATTTTACTTAGAGGTCCTAGAGACAGAAGGCAGGGCACATCGTACAGAACCACCAGGTTGGTCAGGAGACAGAAGACAGTTAGGGGAAGGTTTGCGCTAGAGCCTTTATAGGGCAGAGAAAACAGTTTAAAATTGACTAGTGTGGATAATTTTGGTGAATTTTGGGCTACAAGGTGGTTCCTAGTTGCCTGGCACCTGGCGCTGGGATGATTAAGGAAGAAAAATATTGCCCCCTGGGGGTTTTGAGCCACTGAGGAGGTGGCTTTGGATTGGTTGGTCTGCAAAGAAATGCTTCTGGCTGGGCCCCTGGCTATCTCTAAGGACCGACTGGTTCAGGAAGGGCTATTTCTCCCCAGCCAGAAAGGGATTTCAAGATGTCAAAAAATTATAATATACAGAAAATTAAAACACATTTACAAAACAGAGACTTTTTTTTCTGATAAAAAGCTACTTGCTATAATTTCTTGCCAGAATCAATAAAAATGCCCTTCAAAACATTTAAAAATTCTCTTCTCAAATTTATTGCCACCAAACAGCACTAAATGTTACTTCTTTTCATTATTACTAAAGAAAATTTGGTAGCATTACAATCTGTCTTCCTTAGAGAGAGAGAGATGTGAAATGCAAACATGGAACATAGTGTTGTCTGTGCCCTCGAAAAAGAAAAAAAACTAAGAAATAGGTGCAGAAAATTTAATAGTAAGGAATCAAAGAGAACTGTGGTCTGCAGTATCATCCCCAGCTATTGATACGAACTAAACTTGCAGCCAGAGATGCTATAGTATAAAATATTCATATTGTTATCGGTGCTGAAGGCGACCACTGATTTATCTGTGATTGGTAGTAAAGAATTCATAACAATTCCATGATGCCCAGCCCATATAAACCCTGAGAGGCTTCTATACTTTCCAAGCTTGTAGTTCTGTTGTCATTGGTCTCACTTTTTTAAGGAGAAATGAGCTAAGCCTTGTCAGAGCCGACTGCACTGTCTTTTTAAGACTTTCCTCTTCCAAATGAAGATCAAGGCAAGGAAACTGAACTGAGGTTAGGAGGTTCTTAGACCTTCTGGGATTTCTCTTTCCCGTTCCTTTGCTTTATCAGACCCCTGACCAGGGATGAAGAAATCATGAACTCAGAATGACTTTGAAATATTTTAGACCATGGAGGTGAGTGGAAGCACACATTAAAATGGAAGGAGTATGTTTTCATTCTTCCTTACCTTTCCCTGCCATATAAGTCTTGTGTGTCATGCTGATCCCAGGAATCGCTTATTTTATTCTTGCTTAGTGAACTTTTATTCTTGCTTAGTGAACTTGTATCCAGGGCAACTCTAAGAATATAGGAATCCACCAACTCTGTTTTAGTAAGCCAACATAAGTAAACAAGAGGGCAACTAAATCAATCACTTGGCATGAATGCAAATGTCACTCATTCAAAGTCCACAGTCAGTTTTCACTTCTTACATCAGAGCCTGGAGAATCCATTGTTTATTGATCTGGTAGATACTCTTGTTAGCTTTTCCCAGATTCCACTTTGGTGCTGGTCTACATTTCTTTCCTCAGTGATCCATGTCATTTAGAGTTGTAGTGCTAAGCTATTTGGATTTAATTTTAATAACCAGTTTCACCAAAGTTGGTTTAGAAAAGCATAAATTCTTTACTCCATCATTCAGCTATTATATTAGTTCAAAAGCCTTGTATTTATATGGAATGTCACAGCTATAAAGAACATTTAGATGTACTTCTACAAGTGATAGAACTGAACATTTATAACATGAAATATGAAAATTTATAATATGAAATATGAAATGCAAATATGAAAATTTATGATATGATTATAATTGCTAGGGTTAATTTTACATTTTTTTATTTTTATTTATTTTTTATTTTTATTTTTTTAATAATCAGTATTTTTTATTATCATATTGTGGGGTACAGTTAAGGATTAGGTATACAAATATGCTTCGTTCAGACACCCTTGGTGATAAGAGGTGTCTCCCCGTCCCCTAATTTTACATTTTAATGGCTAACAGAATGAATGGTCAGGAT
>CAUYQG010201369.1:0-47108 GCA_963574415.1 Tarsius wallacei | reverse complement strand
GTGGTTTTGATTTGCATCTCCCTGATGATTAGTGAGGTTGAACACTTCTTCATGTGTCTGTTGGCTGCTCGGATGTCTTCCTTTGAGAAGTGTCTGTTCATATCCTTTGCCCATTTTATAATGGGGTTGTTTTTTTTTTTTTTTTTACCATTTTCAAAAAACAGTACTTTCTCTTCTGAGAAATGAATGCTATTTCTTTCTCTGCTTTTTTTTTCTTGCATTAACAAGGAAAAGAATTACGTTTGAGTTTAGCTCCAAAAGCTGCCGGTATATTTTTGGTTCTTCTCGTTCCTGTGATCAAAAATTGAAGATGGATGTGAGAAAATCGATAGCGAGGTGAAAGTGCAGAGTTATGTAAACGCCGCATGAATGAAACATTAAGTGCCGCAAATCAAGAGCGGGCTTTGAAACCGCGGGCTGATTGCCTCGCTACTGTTTGGACTCTATTTTGGAATCGTGCAAAGTCAATATGAAAAAGCATGTCCCAGGAACAACTTAAAGAAATGTGTTTGCTGACCTAGAAGCAAGACCAAAAGTGCTTGCATCAGTCAGTTCGTGGGCTGAGAGCGCTGCCCATGCCAAATGAGAGTGAAGATGGACTCAGCAAAATCACAAGAGGAAAGCAAAAGCTTCCCTTCAGTCCCTCCGCCTGGGGGGAGAGCATCAGCATTCCAGAATCGGCAGGCGTTTGGGTTGATGAGGCTGTGAAGAAGCAGTCTAGCAACATTCTGAAAACGTGAAGTTTAGACTTTTATCAAAGAATGCAATTTTATTGCTTTTTAATCTTGTTAGTTCAAAACACATTTTTTTTTAGAAACAGGTCTCACTGTGTTGCCCAGGCTGGTCTTGATCTCCTGGCCTCAAGCGATTCTCCTAGCTTGGTCTTTCAAGTATTACTTTTGGATACATGTACCAACTCAAGCTGGCCATGGAACGCACTTCCTATCCAGGGGCTTGATTTTTTTTTTTTTTGAGTCGGAGTCTCACTCTGTCACCCAGACTGGAGTGCAGTGGCACGCTCCCGGCCACTGCAGCCTCTGCCTG
The DNA here is from genome assembly GCA_963574415.1 of Tarsius wallacei. NCBI lineage: Eukaryota > Metazoa > Chordata > Mammalia > Primates > Tarsiidae > Tarsius > Tarsius wallacei. The sequence continues at coordinate 46,064 of CAUYQG010201369.1, read as the reverse complement.
TTGGGCTCCGGCGATCCTTCTGCCTCAGCCTTCCAAGTAGCTGGAACTACAGGTGCGCGCTAGAGGGGCTTACTTTAATGAGAGATTATTCTAGCTCCTGTTTGCAGGTAGAGTTATTTCAGATGCATCTAAAAACAATTCCATTTATTGCATCCTAAACTTGTCTTTACCATTGTTACGCATTTTTGCGCAGACGCTGGTTTTTCGGAGCCCAAGAAGTGACTTTCTCATGGGCCCTTTGCCGGCGGCTGCTGGTGGGCCCCATGCTCTGACTGACCGCAAGGACAGTGATGAATGAGTGCCATTTCTCGCGATGTGCACGGCCAGCTTCTCCAGAAGGCTCTGTCTGAAGATGCTGATTAACTAGGCAGGTTTTCCCAGCTCTGGGAGGACCTTCCTTCCCAATTAATCCCACACCTAGTTAGCTTTGATGGAAGACTAGAGGGATAAATACACGGTTGCTGCTCAAAGGCATGTGGAGTCTAGCAGGGGGTGGGACGGGTGACTTCAGCAGATGAATAGAGGCCAGGATGGAAGTAAATGTAGGGTTTATAGGAGAGGGCAACACAGGGAGGAGGTAGTTAGCCCTGCCTGTGGCAGAAGGGGCTCAGAAAAGTCATGCAGAAGTGACTTTGATTTGAATTTTGGAAGAGGAGTTGGTGGAGGAACAGATGAAAAAGCCAGGAAGGCCCAGGATCTGGGGGTAAAGCAGTGGCCTGCTTCCAGGGGCCTGTGATAGCCCCTTATTACAAATAGTGTGCTTGAATAGTGACAGCGTTTGCGTGGATGTGTGTATGGGGGGTGAGGAGTGGGAGAACCTTTCATCTTTCATCTGGGATCATGGCAGTTGGAACCAGACAGTCAACAACAGGGGCTAAGATCATGGGTGGCGTAAATGCGACCATAAGTACTTAGATCTTATCCTGGTGGCCATGGGGACTTAATTCATTTTAATTGCCAGCTAGTATTCTATTTTAAATTTAGACTTCACCTTTTTTTCCTTTCATTTATTGAAAGATATTTGAGTTGTTTTCATCATAGATGGTACTACAATGAGCATTTGTGTGGATATAGGTTTCATATAGTTTATATACATAATGGGGAATAAAACTGTTGGATCAATATGGTTATTCCATATAAAACATTTTGAAAAACTGTTAAATTATTTCTTAAAACATCTGCACTCTTTTACACCCCCATCAGCAACGTATGAGGGTTATCTATTTTCTATATCTCTGAAAACATGATTGTCTGTTTTTGGATTAGAGTTATTCAATTGCATGTGAAGTGGTATCTCATTGTGGGTTTGAGTTCATTTCTTTAATGATTAATATTGGACATATTTATATACTAACTGACAATTTGTATATCTTTCTGGAAAACTGTCTATTCATTTTGTAAAAACACTGGTATAATATTATCAACTAGACTACAGACCGTAGTCAGATGAAATCACTTTTTCATAAGGCTCTTTTCTGTGCCAAGGTCCATTTCAGGATCCCATGTTGCATTTAGTCCTCATATCTCTTCAGTCTCCTCCAACCCATGACAGTTCCTCAGTATTTCCTAAATCTTTCAATGCTCTGACATGCTTGAAGATTACTGACCAGGCATTTTGCAAAATGTCTCCCAATTCAAATTTGGGATGTCTCCTCATGATCAGATAGAAGGCATGTGCCTTTGGGAAGACCACTGCAGAGGGGTTGTGCCCTCCTAAGCAGCATATCTGGAATGTTCTGATGTCAACGTGACTCACCATTGGGAATTTTAACCTGATCACTTGGCTAAGGTATTTTTTGTGGGATTTCTCCACTGTGAAGTTACCATGCTTCCCTTTTTAATTCTGAGGGAAATACTCCGAGGGGATGTTAATAACCATTTTCTCTTTAAACTTCTGTCCACTGGCTTTAGCATTCATTGCTGGACCTTGTCCCACCCTGATAATTTTGACTGTGGTGTTCCAATGGTGATTTTCTAGTTTCCTCGTCTTTTTTATATTTATTAATTGGAACATTTCTGGAATGGAGATTTGCCACACATTTATTTACTTACTCAATGGTTTACTTATGTCAGTACTCACTCCTGGATATTTATTTGAGTATTTAGGTTACAATTCGATACCTCCATTAGCATGTATTTGGTTTCTTAGATGGTTTCAGCCTTGGTATTGGGAACTCTTTCAGTTTGGCTTTTTTTTTTTTGGTCATGCTTCCATCCTTCTGTCTGTCGATCCATCAGTCCAACCATCCATCCATCCATCCATCCATCCATCCATCCATCCATCTATCCATCCATCCAACCACCCATCCACCCATACATTCATCTACCATGCATCCATCCATCCACTTATCCATCTAGTTATTCAATTTACTTTTTTTTTTTTTTAGCATTTTCTCAACTTTATGACACCACAGAACACTGCAGGTTCATCTTTTATTTTCCTGCTCCTGCTAGAATTGAGTCTTTTAAACAAGAAGGGGCAGGGTAAGATACATGCCCAGAAAAGCCACTTTGTGGAGGATGGATGGGTGTGTGGAAGGGATGAGAGCTGTCATGATCAAGTTGGAACTAAGGCTGCAGGCAGCAGGTTGGAGGAAAAGGTTGGCACAGATAGGTGGTAAGAGAAGCAGGAGCGAAAGTCTTCTGGGCTTCCTAGAGAAGGCGGGGTGGTACAGTCTACAGGATGGGCATTCTTGGGACACAGAGATGGGGCTTGATTTCACTTCCTTGGCTTCTAGTAGCCATTTTATCATTCAGGCTCTCAGCTCTCCTTGGTCCCTTCTTCTCTGGGGCTCTTTGGAGGAAAGAATCAGGGTTTCTTTCTGTGCTGCCTTCTCAGGTGTCTAACTATTCTCCTTTCCTTTCAGGCTGTAACTGAACAGCCTGGCTTCCTGCGAGTGAGGCTGTGCTCCACACCCCTTTTTTCTTGTTAGAGATGTGCGAGGCTGATGTTTCCTCTTGCTCTGTCAGGCACTGTTATAGGAACTGGGAGATAAATATCACTGTTAAGGTGACTGCTCCCAGGAAGCTGACAATTATAGAATTCATAATACACAAATGAATAAGTAAACAACCTAGCTTATTTCCAAGCAGGGAATGGAATGGAGCTATGTGATGAAAAGGAACTAAGAATGGAAAGAGGGTTCATTTTGATGAAAGACTGGGGGTGTCACAAACATTTATGCATTTTAAGAGATGTTATCTCTGTATTACTTTTTGAAGTTGAGATACATTATAGTAGCAATGTGTAGTATCACATTCACTCAACTGTACTTCTGCCATTTTATTTGACTGCCCTTCCTGTCGCATGGTACACTAGCATTCATTTGATTAATGCCATCTTTTGAGCAAACATCATACTTACAATGTGTATGCATTCTTTGGCCTCTCCTGTAGTTATTGGAGGCTCTGTTAGAGAGGGGCATTTGAGTCAAAAATCTACATGAAAATGTTAACTACACAAAGATCCAGAACACCGGGCAAATCTACCAACCATATAGCTGATCCAAGCCTTATAAAGTGCAAGGGTTTATATTCAAATGTGAGGCATCTCTGAACTGCAGGTCTTTTATTATTAGATTGTTTCTGTGTTGTTATTTAAGCTCATGCCACCACCTGGCCTCACCCTAATCTGAATTCAGAGTCATTTCCCACTGAAGTGTACACACGTGAGCCCATGACCATGCATGAACACTGGCTTTGCCTGGCATGCTTACTTCCCACCTTTGCACACACTGCCCCCTCTCTAAAACATCTTTCTCTCCTCCTCTGCCTGCAAGCTCACCTCAAATGTCACCTCTCTCCTGTGACTCACTCACTGAGAGCTGCCATGCAGAGACAGCGGCATGACTTTCTAGCTCTGCCTTCCTAGGCGTTTGCATTGTGGGGACCTGAGCTTCAATCCTGCCCTTGCCCAAGGTTGTCCAAGCTCAGAAGAAATTAAAATATGACCAGCACAGTCAGTTTCCTTATTTATGATGTATGGGCTCTCTCTTTCTAAAGGGCAGGAGTCTCACAAGCTCTGAGGGCTCCTATTTAGGGCACTCTTTGGTGTCCACATCTCTGCTGTGCTGACGGTATTTATTTGCTTTTACATCTCCTCTCTCCACCCTTCTCCACCTGCCGTGTGCTGTAGAACAATGGTCCCCAACCATTTTTGGCATCAGGGACCGGTTTCGTGGAAGACAGTCTGTCCATGGACTGGGCAGTGGGGGCTGGGGGTGGTTTGGGGGTGATTCAAGTACATAACATTTATTGTGCACTTTATTACTATTATTATTACATTATTCATATATGAAATAATTGTACAACTCACCATAATGTAGAATCAGTGGGATCCTTGAGTTTGCTTTCCTGCAATAAGACAGTCCCATCTGGGGGTGATGGGAGACAGTGACACCCAATGTGTGTTGCTTATGTCCCTCTACTCCATAGTCTCGTTTTGGTTGCTGTCACTGCAGAAAAACCTGCTTCACAAAAACAGGATGTTGGAAATGGCAGCAGACTTTTCAGTGCTGATCTGACAGGAGGCGGAGCTCAGGCGGTAATGTGAGCGATGGGGAGCCGCTGTAAATATAGAAAGGAAGCTTCACTCACTCACCGCAATTCACCTTCTGTTGTGTGGTCTGGTTCCCAACGAGCCACAGACTGATTTCGTCTGTGGCCCGGGGATTGGAGACTCCTGATGTAGAAGACTGACCCACATGGACCTGTTCTCCTGAGTTCTTGCCCTCTGCCTTCCTATTCGACTTGGACGGCAACACTGGAAGATGGTCTGACAGTTTGCACCTATGAATCTCAGTGTCCCGGTTAATTTCCTCACTGAAGACCACAGTTCCTCCCCATACAGCCAGTCTGTCTGTATTCCAGGAGCAAGCCTCCTCTTCCCCTGTGGGTCTAGGGTTGCTAAGGTCTCCCGGGTGCTGCATCTCTGTCAGTTTCTCTGAACTCTGCCCACATCCCGGTAAACATCCTTCTTCCACAGCTGACTTATTGATCACACTGTTTCTTGCTAGCATTCAGGCTCAGATGTTTGAGAAGACAGATAATAATAATAGCAAGAATAATATAGTGGCAATAAGAACAACTCCATCAAAGGAAAGTCAATTGTTTTGAGGAATATTCATTGAGCCCTTTGTTTCTGTCTTCTATTCCTGTACAGAAAATCCCCACAAACCTAGCAGTTTAAATCAACACCCATTGATTTCACACTGTCTTGTGGGTCAGAGGGCCAAGCATAGCTCAGTTGGTCTCTCTGCTTGGGATCTTACAAGATTGAAGTCACACTGATGGCACGGCTACTTTCTTATCTGGAGGCTGTGGGCAAAAATCTGCTTCCCAGCTCACTCAGGTTGATGGCAGAATTCAGCTTTTTGTGTTGTAGGACTGAGGTCCCCATTCTCTCTCAGGCTGTTGGGTGAGGCCATTCTCAGCTCCTAGAAGTAGCCCGCAATTCTTGATGCATGGCCCCTCCATCTTCAAAGCCAGTAATGGGAAATTTTCCTTTCATCAAATTCCTCTCAATGTTGAAAGTCTTCCTCCAAGAAGCTGCATCCTTTTTAAGGGCTCCCCTGATTAGGCGAGGTCCACGAGCATAATTTTCCGTACTTAAAGTCAGCTGTGCCATGTTAGATGAGCTCACCACTTGAGTGATATTCTGGCATTTTTGAAGGTTCTGCCCACATGCAAAAGAGAGGGATTCTACAGGGGGGTGTTTCGGTCACTGCTGGGCCATTTTAGAATTCTGTCCCCATAGCCCTGATGCATCCTAGTAGACCATCAGTTGTTTTCTTCTCCAGTGACAGGAACACTTGTCTCCCTTGGAGTCTCAGTATTCCCCTTGGACTGCAATGGACAAACCCAGCTGCTTTCTTGATCATGCCCTGGCTTTTGCCTGCTTCTAGGATATTTATCTAGAGACTTACTGCTTCCCTAGGAGGCATTTGAAAAGGTGTGGGTGATTTTTATTTTCATCACGACTGAGGGAGTTACTGGCATTTGGTGGACTTGGGTCAAAAGTGTGGAGTGCTTCCACAAAGAGAGGGGAATCCTGTACCTTGATTTCCTCTGCCCATCAGTTTCTCGGGAGAGTGTACTCTAGAGATCATATTTGGTGTTCTGAATGACGGCCATGTCTCAGCCACTTTTGGAAGAACACCTCCAGCCCATGTTTTGGGAAAATGCTTTGCTCTGTCTTCGCGTGAGATCGCCCTCTCTAAATAATGGGTGGACCCTAGGAACTTTGAAAAAAAAGTCTCTAAGTGACAGAGAGCTGAGGCTGTGAAGAAGAAAATGCTTTCTAGAACAGTTTTCCATGATCACTGGAGGAAGTTTGGATCTATCGCTATCTATGCTGAGTCCCAGAAGGGAAAGGCTGGCCCTTGCCCCAGTCAAAATAGTGTCATCATATTCGGTGCCCCCAAATCCGGTGCATTGATGCGTCTTATAGGCTTTGCTTTCTTGGCCTCTCTCTCCCCTTCCCCCACCCCCCCACTTCCCAACCCACTTGACCAACCGCTACTTCCTGACCCCACACTGTGTGCCAGGCCCCATTCTAACCACCACTTGCCTAACACTTGCTTTTATGGTCTCTTTAGTTGCTGTCTTCCCGGCTTGGCTCACTCCAATTAATTCTCCATTCTGACATTCTCAAGTAATCATGTCAGGTTATTGATCGCAACCCTTCAGTATTTCTCCTGTGCCCTCTTTGGTTAAAAATCCTTGATAAAATCCTCTTCAACGTGATTTCAAACCAGCTGTCAGGTCCTGTCCCCAACCCTAGGTCTTGTCCCCAGCCCCCAGCCTTTGCCCTGCCAGATACACCAGCTTCCCTGGACTTGCTTTCTTCTTTATTGCACTGAGCCCAGTTTTTCCCCTAAAAATGCAGTCTCATGTCTCTGCCCTTCGAAATAGAACTCATCCAGTAAGCACCTTGCTACAAACTTTGTCATTCACTAAGCTTTTAAAAATTTTCCTGAAAATGTTCACTATCTGGAGAATGGGCCCCCTGAGATCCAATCCCTACCCCGACGTGATACGTCTGTGTAAAGACCATTCATGTTCACCCTTTGCATCTAAAATAAAAATGGTGGACAAAAAATGAATTTTCCTGAAAAGATCTAATTTGTCCCCTGTTGTTATGAGGAGGGACATCCTTCCCTGCCTTACATTTTCCTGCGTGCTCACGTCCACTGGACGGCACTCCCAGGCCTTTCCTGTGTGCTTACTTGGTAATCATTTGCCACAGGCCATCATGTGGGTGTCATAGACCTCTGAGTGTGGAGTGTGAGTGTTACTAAGTATTTGGGAGGGTCTTTCCTTCTCTGGGAACTTCGAGAATAGGATGTGAGACATACGTGGCATCAACAGACTAATATATTCAAATGGTAGGGCTACTCTCTTTCTGCCAAATCACAACTGTGTCATGCTTTCAAAGACATTGAGTTTTTCATCACTCATAAGTGCTCTCAAGTAGACCCCGCATTTGTTGTCTGTTTTACGATTCCTAAGGCATGTTAGCATATGCTATCACATTTGATGCTCTTCAAAATGGCCCTGTAGGAGTTGTAGAATATAAATACTATGTGGGAGTCGTATCTGTCTGTTGTGCTGCAGTTCTCACATCCCCAACATTGACTGCCGTAGAAGACCTTTCTCATCACACACCATTAAGAACACACAACACATATCATGGATGTTTATCATGTATTTCTTCCCAAGCATGGTTAAAGCAAGAGCAGTCTGCACAAACACAGGATCTCTGTGTATCACAAAAGGATGTGTGCACCTTTATGCAACATATATTCCTAAAAGGAACATGTCTCTATCCTCAGCTCTTTGCAATTGAGGTGGGAGGAACCGCCGGCTTCTGTTTACAGGTGTCATTCTTGATGAAATAGCACAGCTCTGGAGACCAACATGTAGGCTGTGATTTTTTTAACTGTATGTTGTGATTTTTAGGACATGAGATCTTGGTTTTTCCCCTTATGTGGTTGGCTAATATAGGAGTTAGAAATTTAAAAATTTTTCTCCACACCTCCATTTATCTTATAAGAAATGGAAAAAAAAAAATCCAAGGACCCTACCTAAGTTGTCACATTGGGGACATATTTGGGGGACATACTGGGAGCCTAGGAGAGCTCATTTCTGGCCAGAGGTCTCCCAGCCCAGCAATGTTATCAGAAGCAACTGGGCTGGTGGCACAAAATTATTTTCATCCCAAACGTGCATGTTTGTATGTAAGGCCTTGCGCTGGACTGAACCCTGAGTTAGACTGCCTTTATGAGGTTGCTGCTAAAGTGGTGACAAGTTGGGGCTGCAAGAAGCTTGCCCGGCTCTTCCTCACGGTAACCTCCAGTGTTCAGAGGCCTAGGGTCTGAGTACACGCACCCCGATGCTGGCTGCTCCTTTTGCAGGTTGGGCTCTCCAGGAGGCCGACTACAATATAAAGTTAAGTGTGCAGGACATTTTCTAAGGAAGGCCTGTGGGATTACCAGCTGTGGAAGGGAGGAAGGAAGCAAGACAGGGCAGAAGGAGAAGCTGGACTCTGACACAGCCCTGATGGAAGCCTTAATTGACTCCATGAGACTCTGGAGCCAAATGGACTGTCAGAGTTGTCTTGAGTTAGCCAGTCCTTTGTACTTCCGCTTTGACCAGGCTTTGAACGTGAGTGTTCCCTGAAAAAGGCGTGGTCTTGTATGAGGAGGTTCTCTACAGCTGGATCCATCCCTGAAGGAGCAGATGAAGGTTGTCTGTTAGCAGCTAGGGCACCAAGTCTTTTTTGGGAGGAGCATGTAAGCTGTATACTACTGTGTTCCATAGCTTCTTCCCAAAGGCCTCTCATACCACACACGTGAGGGGGTGTGCTTTTCCACCACCCTCAGAAAGAATGTGCATCATTCAGTGATACCGTTTAAATATTTGTCCTCTCCAAATCTCATATTGAAACATGATACCCAATAGATCATGGGGGCAGATCCCTCATGAATGGCTTGGCGCCCTCTGCACTGTAATGAATGAACTCTCACTCTCTGAATTTGCACAAGAGCTAGTTGTTTAAAAGAGCCGGTCAACTTTGTCTCTTGTCTTGCTCCTGCTCTCGATGACTCTCATGCTCCCTGTCCACCTTCTGTCATGACTGACGCTCCCTGAAGCCTTACCAGAAGCCCAGCAGATGCCATCACCATGCAGAGCCATGAGTCACAATAAACTCTTTCCTTTATAGATTACCCAACATCAGGTTTCTTTATAGCAATGCAAAATGAATGAATACAGTCAGCTTAGACCACATTATGCTGCAGTAACAAAGAATTCCTATGTTTTGGTGACTTAAAACAGTGATTATTTCTTGCTCATGCTAAACAGCCAGTGCAGGTTACACCCTCTTTACTCTAAACTCTAGGTAACATAGTCTCGACCTTGGACACTGCTGAGCTCTAGGAAGAGAGAGAGAAAACCTACACAGCCATGTCACAGCTTTGAAAGCCTCAGCTCAGAAGGGCCCATGCACTTGCTCCAACACTTCATTGGTCAGAACAAGCCACACGTTCAAGTCTGCGGTCTGTGGGCCAAGAAGTGTGATCTTCTCACAGGCTGGGTGCAGGAAGGGGGACAGTGACTATCTGGACAGGAATATAGTCTTTAGAAAAAGCACATCAGGAAGCTAAAAGAGTAGATCAGAACTTGTCGAGGAGGTGGGAGTGCGGGGATGGGCACTTGCCACTGAACTGGAACTTTGCAGAGAGGAGACAGTCCTTAAAGGAATCTAAACATCTGTGATCGTGCTGAAATAATTTTTTATTTAAATTATATTTTCCCCATAAATGTGGAAGGACTAATCATAACTCTTTCAGCCAATGGGCAGATAGTCTAGGAAGAAGAGCAGAACTCAGCTGAAGCAATATTATTCTAAAAGTGACTTGTTCATACTTTCTTTGATTCTCTGACTTTCCTCCCCTCACAAAAGGCCTTTGTATTCACTCTTCCATCTTTTCCAAAGGTACTTTCAGAAAAAGCACTTGACAGGCAGTTGTCCTTTTGACCATGACCTCCATCTAGCAAGAAATACTTTTCCATTATGATTTGGCACACAAAAAACTGAAACAAAATCTTCACATGACAGTATTTGCTCTTACTACAAGGGCATCTTAATGTTGCCTATCCTATAACCCATAAAATTGCTAGTTAGGGCCAATTAAATTGGCTGATTTTTACAAGTCTCTAATAGAGTTGTATGATTTCCTAGGGTTTGCTGTGGACTTTTTGTATGTGGCTTTTATTATGCTGATGTAGTTATCATCTGTTTCTAGTTTGTTGAGTGTTTTTAATCCTAAAAGAGTGTCGAATTTTGCCAAATGCATTTTCTGCTCAATTGAGATGATTGTGTGGGTTTTCCCACCTTTAATTCTGTTAATGTAGTATGTTACTTTGATTGATTTTTGTATGTTGAATCACCCTTGCATTCCAGAAATGAATCCCACTTGGTCTCAGTGAACAAAAATATTTACACAAACTGGGTGAAAAAGCACTTCTGTTGACTTAAGACAACAGAAGTTTATTCTCTCACAATTGTGGCGCCCAGAATTCTGGAACCAAAATGTCTTCAGGGCCATACTTTCTTGGTAGGCTCTAGGAAAGAATCCTTTCTTCGGTAGCTGGCAATTTTTGACTTGTCAATGCATCACTTCAATCTCAGTCTCTGTTATCACTTGGCATTTTCCCTGTGTGTCTCTTCTTCTCTTATAAGGACATTAGTTATATTATATTATGACCACCCTAAAGACCTCATCTTGACTTGACCATATCTGCAAAAACCTTATTTTCAAATAAGGTCACATTTATGGGTACTGACGGTTAGGGCATGAAAGGACGCAATTCAATCCAGTAGCGGGTCACAACTGGAAATTTGAGAAAACAAAAAACCAGCCCATGAAGGCCACTCTTATGTTTTTATCTTTTAAAAGCGACTCAATAGCTTAGTTTAAAGGCATGGAATCCCAACAGTTCACTTTCAGCAGGCCTTCAATCTCCCAAGGATGGGCTTGGTAAAAGGTATTCTTCCGAGCAGAAAAAGTCCTCTGTGCAATGCTTGGGGCTCCTGCCAGACTTTGACTCTCTCTTGCCTTTGGCAGGTCCACCCCTTTGGCTGCCTCTGGGTTTCAGGCTCTTGGAAGGGTCTTAGATTTAGGGTTGGAGTGGTCCTGGAATCTTGTCAATAACCCTAAAAATCTCAAGTCAGAAATCTAACAGTAGCTGTATCCTGGAACTACTTCTCCAAGAGCAGAAGCCTCCAGCCTCCTTGAGATTCAAACAGGCAATTTACTGACAGACGTTTGCCTTTCTGCTTAGCGCATAGAGTTCCATTTAAAGAGACTAAGGCAAAACCAAGAAGTCTTTTTATATTTCAAATAAAACTTATCCAAAAGATTCCAAGGGAGGTCAAATTCAAATGGCTCCCAAATTGTTGAAACACAGAGCTGACACTATATATAAACTCAATGAGAGTCAATCATTATCTTTGCCAGCTCTGGAGGAGTTGGAGCTGTCAAACTACTGTTGGCTCCGTCTGAGTGAGTGACATCTCCCACCTTTACACACAGGGATGAAGGAAGAATGTTACCTGCTTCCCGGGGTGAGGCCAGGCACCGTGAAATTGCCAATCAGAAGTATTATTACTCTCATCCTCTGAAGTTTCCTACTCTAGCTTAACCTTCCATTTCCATTAAAAACTATTCTCTAAGATTAACGTCAGATGGATAGCTTTCATGTAGCTTCTGTGATGGGGGAAAAATTTTAACTAATTGTTAGGAAGAACTCCCCGATGGGTTGCAATGAAATTGGGTTAATCCTTGTTCAAGTCAGATGAACACTTTTTTGATCTTGGACAGACTTAAAAAGCAACATAAACATGCAAGGCTATTTATATATAACCAAAAAATTAATTATGAATATTTAGAGCGGTGAAACACCTTTGAGATGGTTTCCTTTGATGTTATTTTAAGAAGGACTTGAAGGGTTAAACAATAGCCTACACTATTACAACTACATTTTTATAGGTTTCATAAAGTATTTCACATGTGACTTATTCCTTCCCAGGGATAAAGATAGACATCTTGTGTTGTGCACAAGGAAATGTTGGGGAAATAGGATGTCAGTCAGATTGGGGTTTTGGGTTTCCCTGACATCAGCCAGTGTGACCTAAAAATAGACCTAGCTACTCCATTCCACCTAGAATTTTGTTTTCCTAGTATTGTAGCATGTTTCACTTCCAGATTCCTCCCATCAGAACATTAAAAACTAGTGCTCACCCTCAGCCTCTTTGCAGAAATACCTACTTGTCTGTAGGTCTTTGCCTGTTTTGTGGTGAGCACATGTAAAGTAGCATCAAGCTGTAGAGGCTATGTATGAAGTGGTGCTTCACTCACTTGAAATAAGGCTTGAAGTCTAGCTTTTTGGATGAAAATTGACCGTTGCCTTTTGTATGTGCTATTGAATGATAATTTTTAGGAGTTAAAAAATGAGTCTCATATCATGAACACACATCAAAGATTTTATTTAGCTCTTTAATTAATATGTGAACCAGTATGATGCTATAACTGGTTCAAAGAGTAATTAAAACAAATACACACATATCTGTGGACCATCAGGAATACAGAAATATATTTACAAATAGTTACAAAGTTGATCAGTATCCACAGGGCAATAATCAAGTGCATCTCACAAGACACAATTTGCCTTTCTTTAAACAAGCACCATTTGCTCGACCCTCAGTATTCTTATGTGTATTCTATTATTCACATTGTGTAACAGCTTAAAGACAACCAAAGGCAGAGATCAACTAGAAAGGGACCACAGACAGGCATTATTTTTGCTCATTTCAAAGGTTTTCATACTTTTTCTGACACCATATTTGGGATGCTGCCCTTGGACTCAGTTTTAATATCTTATATAAAGTTTACCAAAAAGTTAAAACACAGGCACATCCCTACATCTAATTCATATGTAGCCAAGTGAGCTTAGCAGCAGAATAATACTGCTTTACACAATTAATTTTATTGGTTAAAATCATGATTTTTATTTCTTCAATTGGGTGTGTTTAGAGTGAACAAAAAATTGTTAACTGGATTACAATACAGTTTAGGATTTCCTTCTCCAGCTTACATTGGAGACCCCAAATAAAGTGACTAATAGTATCGAGTGGGAAAGGCTTGGAGGAGCTCAGGAGATTTGCATCTTAACTTTCTGACTGGCTGCATAACCTTTAACAACTTTATTTTTTGCGCCTGGATTTTGGCATCTTCATCTGTAAAGGAGGAATGTTTTATAATTCATGATCCTCTCAGCAAAAAATTCAGTGATTCTCTTCAGCATCTCCATGGTAGATAGATATGGAATACTGAGCACGTTCCTTGATAAACATTGCACAGTGTCTGTCAAGGGCCATCGGGAATGCCCCAGGCCTGGTCCCAGTCCACAGCTCTGCTGTGTCTTATTTCTCCTGTCAAGCTCTCACCTTTGCTTTTAAATATAATTCTGGGAAAACCATAAACGTACTTATTGAGTTTCCTCTTTGAAAATACTTGGAATTAGAGAATTTAAAACAATGATCAGAGGACACTGGTCCTCCTGTTTAAGTGAAATGTGAAATGCCAACTAGCTCAGAAATAAAGGCTGAGATAGACCACCGTCCACACCCCTTACTCCTACCAAATTCTCCATCCAACAAGCTTTCTGTAGGTGGAACCAATGTCTTCTGTACAAGAACTTTTTTCTAGGCTTTGTAGTAAGAACTTCAAAACTCTTATTTATTTTAAACCTCCAGGATTTAGTTGTTCTAATTCTGTTGTTGTTTTTCAGTCGATGTCTCACTTTGTCACCTAGGCTGGAGTGTAGTGGCACGCTGATGGCTATCGCAGCCTTGACCTACTGGGCTCAGGGGATCCTTCCACCTCAGCCTTCCAAGTAACTGGAACTACAGGTGCACACCACCACAACTGGCTACTTTTTTTTTAAGATTTATTGTAGAGATGAGGTCTTACCATTTGCCCAGGCTGGTCTTGAACCCCCGGACTCAGGCAATCCTCTAACCTTCACCTCCTGAAATGCTAGGATTACAGGCAAAGCCACCACTCCCGGCCAGTCGTTCTGTTTCACAGAAGAGGAAACTGACTTTCTGAGGGCTGGACGGACTTGCCAGGACTGCTGATCAAAGGCTGAGATGAAAGCGTGGAAACATAGCCAGAGGTATTTGGGCTGCTTCTGTCCACACAGGGTTTGTGGTGCATCCTTCTCAGGAACCCGATTGCTGAGATTGGGAATAAAGCTGAAAACCAAGTTTACTCTAAGCTGGAGCTTCCTGTGAGATGTGTCTTTCTCTCCCATGGCCTCCTGCCTGTGAACTGCTCTTCCCTGAGACAGGCAAGAACACGTGGAAGACTGAAGGGCCCAGGAGTCCTCGGCACGACTGACAGTTGGACTGTCAAATTACTTCAGTTAAAGAGACCTTAGATGCTTGAAATGTTTGACCTAATTAAAATCCGTGCTATGGGGAGTTTACTGATGACTTTACCTATGACACCATCATGTCCTACACTCAACTACACAGTGTTCACTTTGCTAAGCTTTCCAAATGTCACTCGTTGTTGCCTGGAAAATAAACCTTGGCCCCACCTCCTGACCTCAAGCTTGGTCCTTGATTTGGTCATCTTCACTCAGGACAATACAAATATTTTCCCATTTGGATGTGGAAGAAAATTTGAACAGGATGCTAAACATGTTTCTAACCAATTTTTAGCAGCAGGCTGTCTGCTTAAAGCAAAAAAAATCTCATCAAAGGAAGAGAACATTGTTCTGAAGACACTGACTATTTCCAAGAGTGTTGGCGGCTCTTTCTTTCATGATGACATCATCCTGATTAGAGCTATACCAAAGTCTAGTTTTTCTCTTCGTGAAATTATAAAGTAGCTGGGCATGGTGGCTCACGCCTATAATCCCAGCACTTTGGGAGGCTGAGGTAAGAGGATTGCCTGAGTTCACGGGTTCGAGACCAGCCTGGGCAACTTGGCGAGACCTACCTCTACAATAAATCAAAAAACTAGCTGGGCTTGGTGGCTCATTACAGCTACTTGGAAGGCTGAAGCAGAAAGATCGCTGGAAGCCAGCAGGTCGAGGTTGCGATGGCCGTGATCATGCCACTAGAGTGAGACTCCAACTCAAAAAATAAAATAAAATAAAATAAAATGTAGATTTTTAAAAAAAGAAATCATAAATTACAATTAAGGAAAATCTGTATTTTAAACTATTGGCCTTTTTGTGAAATTGCTTTTTATCATAATTTTAATAATAGTTAACATTTTTCCAATATGATACTTTTTAGTTTTTAAATTTTTTAAAAAATTTATTTTATTGTAGAGATGCAGGGTACCAGTCAGGATTAGCTACACAACTAGGCTGTGTGCAGGTGAAGTTTGGGCCTCCATCTGGTCCTCACTTCTCCTGGTTTAGGACCAGACACACTTTGTGTGGTTATGTATCCCACTCCCCTTCCTCCCCAACTCCCTGGCAGTGTCTAGCGACTGCCTCCCTCCCCTATGCTAATGTGATTAATGTCCAGGTCCCACTTATGAGTGAGAGCATGAGATATTCAGTTCTTTGTTTCTGGGTCTTAAAAAAAAATGGAAACACAGAGGAGTTGTTAAGAACAGATGCTTGCCATCTTACTGCTCAGTTCCCATACCCTGTCTTGACTAGTTTTACCGTGTGACCTTGGAAAAGTTACTTAACATTACCAAGTCACCATTTTCTCATGGGAGGCTGAGGTGAGTGGATTGCGGGTTCGAGACCTGCCTGGGCAACTTGGCGAGACCTCATCTCTACAATAAATCAAAAAATCAGCCGGGCGTGGTAGCACGTGCCTGTAATTCCGGCTACTTGGAAGGCTGAGGCGGAAGGATCGCCAGAGCCCAGCAGGTTGAGGCTGCGGGGGCCGGGAGCTTGCCACTGCACTCTAGTGTGGGCGACAGAGTGAGACTCTAACTCAAAAAAAAAAAAAAGCGAAAATGACAATAACAGTTTCCACATTATTTGTTGGGTTGTTGTGTGAATGAAACAAGTTAACATTAGCACGTAGCAAATGCTCGATAAATATTTTTGGTGGTGGTTACGTTTTACTTAAGGCACATAAGAAAAGCAAGCTTAAATTCAGTAAAGAATTCTGGACAACGGACAATGATGTCGAAGTTCTTAGAGCAAACGTATTCTGTGTTGTTGTTTCTTTGTATGATCTACAACTGCTAAACTGGGCTGATACGCAGTCAGAACCACACCGATGAGATTGCTGGACTGCAAGGAGCTGCCTGTGGCCATTGGTTGTCTCCTGGAGGTTTCCTAGAGAGTGAGGGGCAGGCAATTCCTGCCCTCAGATTTCATCCTAGCCTCACCAACTCTAGACAGATTCAGTATGCTTCCTACGTTTATCAACTATTTGGAGCTTAGAAAGCTCACATAAAAGACTCTCAGGGTCAACACAAAAACCTAGAAACCTGTAGTTGCAAAGATCACAGAACTTAGCTCCCAAATAATTCCACTGTGACCACAAGTTGATGAAAATTTGGTTCGCCCATTTCTTAGTACTGATACCTCCAGCCACTGCTGTCATGAGAACCCCAGTACTGGCAGCATGACTAAATTAATGAAGCAGAAATTAAACTATCAATTATTTCTGTAATTTGATAGTTCCATCTAGTGTGATTTATATTGATTGCTAATCATTCATAAATAAAGAAATGTTGTGGACAAGAAAATTAAAGTAAGTTGCAGATGATGCACTGATCATACAACATGCTTTAGACTCAAGAAGTTTTTTAGTTGTAGACATCAGATAAGAATGTACATTTTCCTTGGAGAGAATGGTTTAATTTTCATTCTTAAATTTCATTTGAAATCGTTATTATTTTTTTCCTCAAGAAGTCATTTATTGATTTAAAAATAACCATTTAGCCCAGGCATGGTGGCTCACATCTGTAGTCCGAGCACTTTGGGAGGCTGAAGCAGGCACACTGCTTGAGGCCAGGAGTTTGAGACCAGCCTGGACAACATAACCAGACCTCATTTCTACAAAAAAAAAAAATTAACTCAATGTGGTGGTGCATGCCTGTAGTCCCAGCTCTTAGATGACAAAGGCCTCTTAGATGACAAAAGCCATAATTTAGTGTCTCTGTATTCCTCCATGTCTCTAAAAAGAGAAAAGATAAAACAACTGTTTCGCTCCTTTGCTTTGCTGGAAGTACAGTTATGCTGTCTTGTGTCTTCTGAGAAGCAGATGCTTAGGTAGAATTAGACATGCCAGAGACTGTCAGAGAAATGCCTGTGAAACAAGAGGCAGAGGACACACATGGAGACAGGAAAAGCCTTCAGACCGCGAGGTGGTCTGACACCTGTGAATGGAGAGAAGGAAGGAGGGGCTGAGTAGTAGCATTTCATGTTACAGTGCAGGTCTGAGAAGGATTTGCCAAGCCGATGACTAATTTTGTTTTCTCCCATGGGATCCCTTCCCTTGCAGAGTTGGGACTTTTCCTTTGTTTCTGACACTCTGCCTCCAACCTTCTTCAAGCATGAAGGGAACAAACACCTGGCCCTTTCTCTTGCAAACAAATTCCAAAGTAGGGTGAAATTGGACACCAGGTTTGTGCCATTTCCTGGAATTCCAATCTCAGGAATTTCTTCTCCAGGCTGTTTGCTATCCTGAAGGAAAGCTCTGAGACCAAAGATGGGAAAAGATGAGCTACGATTGAAATGCACTCATCTGAACCACCTGGGAGGTGCCTTCTTTATGCTTTCAGTATTTTCCATGTGAAAATATTTAAAACAGACAGAAAGATACTGAGAATAATATAAGAACACTAGGACCACTTTCCCTCAGGTTATCAAATCTTAATATTTTACCATATCTGCTCTTTCCGTTAGAGGTATAAGCTATTCCAGTGAATCTGTGAATCCCCTGGAACCATCCACTAGCTTCTCATTCTTGGGCATGTCTTATATTTTCACATCATATTTGTGTGTCCACAAACAATGAATAGTCTTCTTTGGTGTTCGTGAACTTAAAATAAGTTATAGCATTTTGTTGACATCTGTGAGTAAGGTCCCCCACATCACCGTCAGATTCAGTGACCGGCTGGGAGGACTCACAGAGGTCAGCATACAGTTGTATCTGCGTGTTATGATGTATTATAGGCAGAAGACACAGAGCAAAACCAGCAAAGGGAAAAGGCATATGGGGAGAAGTCCAGGGGAAAATCAGGCACGAGCGTCTAAGAGTCTTTCCCAGTGGGATCACAGAGGATGCACTTAATCCCTTCAGCAAGAAGTTATGACAGCGCCTGTGATGTGATGTCAACCAAAGAGACTCATTGGAGACTCAGTGTCCAAGGTTTTTATTGGGGGCTGGTCATGTAGGCACCCTCTCCCCAGCATGAACTGGAATTCTAGACAGCCAGAAGGAAAGCAGGTGTTCGGTATGAACCATATTGTCTGCTCAGTTGAGGCACAGTGAACCACTCATTTCAGTCTGGAAGTCATGGGAATTCTCTCAGAATCCAAGTTCCTAGATGCCAGCTGAGGGCCCGCCTTGCAAACAGGTCTTTCTAAGAAGTGTGATCACAGGCCTGCGATGTTAATTCTTTTTCTGCATAGAATCCACATTGCAACTTGCCTTCGTTACTCAACATTATGATTTTAAGATTCACGTATTGAGACATTTGGGTTTTTTATGGTATTCTGTCAATAAACATATAAGCTGTTTTCTGTTTTCCACTGTTGCAAATAATAGTGTGATAGGCCTTCTTCTGGATGCATTATTAGACGCATTCGCAAGTTTATCTAGACTATAGTGTGTGCAAATCTTCCTCATTGCTAGGTACAACCAGTATGCTTTCCAAATTGTATCTACTTTATAATCCCACCAGATGTATGACTCTTCCCTTCTTGACTTCCTCACCAATGATTGACACTGTTAGACTTTAATTTTTACTGATCTGATATGAATGAGGGGGGGAGGTCTCCCTTAATTTTATAAATCTTTAAGTGCGCATGCACCTGGGAAGCAAGCTTTTTTACAATGCAGGGACTTGGATCTTCTGGACACAATCCAACCAGGTTAAAGTCTGGTAGGTGAGAGGGGGCAGGGATGCTTCTCTCTAACAATTCCCATCTCTGGCAAGGGTGGTCTGGAGCAACACTGAACTAGCATCAAAGGAAGCTGCATTTCATGAGCGATTACATTTATCCCTGATCAAATACCGCCAGTTTCTAGGTAAAAAAAATAACCAAGGTCCTTTCCTGTGATTAATATACTACCCAGAAATTCCTGGCCTCCTAGAACCCTAATAAAAACTCTGAATTGCTAGGCAATAATTCTTAACAGTACTTTCATTTTGGGCTGAAGAACACCAGGAATAGGGCCAGGCACAAAGGTAGACATTTTACAAATCTCAGCAAAGATTTCTTAAGGGGCTGCCTTCTCTGAATTTCCTGTGACACAAGAATGAACATGTGGTGACCACTTGTGTGTTACATAGATGTGAGTGACCGTGGACAGGGTCTGTGTTCCCTGGGGACACTTGTCCAGTAGATCATGGTCCGTTACCTAAAGCAAAC
This sequence comes from Tarsius wallacei, assembly GCA_963574415.1. Taxonomy (NCBI): domain Eukaryota; kingdom Metazoa; phylum Chordata; class Mammalia; order Primates; family Tarsiidae; genus Tarsius; species Tarsius wallacei. Next base: position 26,411 of record CAUYQG010201369.1, on the reverse strand, counting down.
CAAATCAGCGGTCCCCAAGCTCTCCTACCTGGGGACCTGCCAGTGACATAGAGAAGGTATGGTCTGCAGTAGCCATCCAGCCTAGTAGGCTTACACCAAATAAAGGACCTTATTATGACAATATTGGGGTGTGCCATGGGTTGAATTGCATCCCTCCAAAATTCATAGTTTGAAATCATAAACCTCATAATATGACTGTATTTGGAAATAGGGTCTTTAAAGAGGTTATTAAGGTAAAATGAGCTCATGTGCGTGAGCTCTAATCCAATCTTCCTGGTGTCCTTTTAAGAAGAAGAGATTGTGGTAGTAATCTAGTAGATTATAGTAGATTATAGTATTCCTTACTGGAATACTATAAGAAAAGGATTGACAGTAGCAGGAAACAGCAGGGAGGAGAGGGGCGGGGAAGTGGGATTGACAGTAGTCGAAATCTGCCTGGGGAAGGGAGGGCACAGCTCATCAACAGGGGTACCTGCACAATGAATATTTGTATACCTAACCCTGAATTGTACCCCACAATTTTAAAATTACAAAAATTTAGAAGTTAAAAAAAAGAAGAGATTAGGACCCAGACCCACCCAAAGGGAAGACCATGTGAGGACACAGGGAGAAGTCACCACCTATAAGCCAAGGAGAGAGAAATCAACCCCGCTGACACCTTGATTTTGGATTTTCAAGTCCCATAACTGTAAGATAACACATTTTCATTGGTTGAGCTGCCCAGTCTTGTATTTTGCTACAGCAGTTCTAACTGACAAATGCATGTAGGGAAGACTTGCCAGGAGTGCAAAACAGAGCGACAACCCATGGCACCTACCGCCTTCCACTCTTTCTCCATTCCCTTCCCCCTCTTCTAGTCAACACGGTCAGAAACTCATCTACTGACAGAGCTCATCTTTTATGGGGTGGAACTCTAGTCACCCAGAGAGGCAACTTATATCCTTTGCCAGCCTAAGTTCAGAAATTCCCTCAGGCAGGACTTGGGTTGGTTCACCCCGGGCGGGGACTGCCCTGGACACGCCACTGTAGAGTATGATGGGAAAGGGCTGTGCAGGGGTGGCCACAAAGGGATTGGGGTACGGCCCTTGAGGGGCAGCAAAAGGTTCTGGAAGTAAGACTTGGTGCTGTGGGAGGCAGGGCTGCTTTCCTGGGGGAGAGATGTGTTAGCCACGAGCTAAATGACCCTAGAGAGCTCGGGACAAGTTGCCAAGGAGATGCATGGGGCAGGCCCAGAGCATCCAAGGCCTGACCTGGGCATTTTCTTCTTGGTCCTCAGAGGACGCTGCATTGAAGTGTGCTGGGGAAGAGAGTGGCCTGTGTGGTGTTGCAGGCCAGGATGTTCCTTGAGCCAGCAGCTTCTGAATCAAGCAGAGTGCTGGTTGGAAAAACAGACTTGTAGCCTCATGCAAGACCTACTAAATCAGACTTCGTGGAGTGGGAGCCAGGAATCTAAATGTTTAGCAAGCTCTCCAAGCAATTCGGAGGCACACCAGAGACTAAGAATCATGGCTCTTGTGTCTTCGGGAGAGTCACCTGAAAGAGGAAAGCAGACTTTCCCTCCCTGACTCTCCTCTGCTCCTTTTTGCTTTTGACCTTTTTCTACCCCACGAGACAGGATGACATTTGGATTGTACTCTGCAACCAGTAGCTATAGAAAGTGTGTGTGTCATGTGTAAGTATGTGTTGTGTCTTGTGTGCATACCTGTGTGTTTGTATGTGTGTGTGCTGTGTGTGTTGTATGTGTGTTTGTGCATGCCTGTGTGTTGCATGTGTGTGGTGTGTGTGTGTGTGTGTGCCTGAGTTTTTGTGTATTATATAGATGCACATGTGCACCCCAGTGTATTGCCTGTATGTGTGTGTTGTATGTTTGTTTGTTGTGTATATATGTGTTGTGTGTGTACACCCATGTGTTTTTTTGTGTATTATATAGAGGTGTATGTGCACACCTGTGTATTGTTTTTATGTGTGTGTATATGTGTGCTGTGTGTGCACACCTGTGTGCTATTTGTGTGTGTGTGGTGTATGTGTGTATATGTGTGTGTGTGTATGTGCATACCTAAGACTATTTTCTGTGAAATTCTTGAGTATGTACTCCATGAAACCAAGGCTACTTAATTGGGGAGCAAAATGAAACAATAACACCTCAAATAAAAGGATCAGAACAGCAGAAGCAGTTTTGGAGTAACAAGGCCTTCCTGCAAGGCTGACTTGTAGCACTGTGAGGTTAAAAATCAGGCCTGCAAGAGATATTTCAGAGCCTTTTCTATATTCTATCAGAAATCAAGGTAGAACGCTCTTTGTGGGGAGGGGCCCCCCTCCAGGCAGAGTGACAACACTGCTCCTGACTCTGCTGTAGGGTAGTGCATTCTCACTGCCCCTCTTTAGGTGACGATGTTTGTGTGAGGGCTGTTTAGGACATAGAGCGAGTTGTTTGTGATGCAAGTTGTGCATTGCTTGGCCATACATATCTTTCCCAGTGTTGCTTCCTCACACTATGTCATCCACATACAATCTGTCATGTGTTCTCTCCGGGGGCTGCTTACAAAGGGACATGATCAAGACTTGAGTAACAATGGAAGAGGGTCCTGATAGCAATGTCTGGGAAGACATGTGATGCAAGGGCGTGGAAAGGTGGGTGAGGATGTGTAAAGGAGGAGTGGCCATTCTCTGGACTGGTTTGAACCCATCTTTGAGGGTAGTGTTACCTTTCACTGAGCCATACAATGCTTTCATTTCACTCCTTGCTTCTTCAAGGCTTTGTGTGGAGCCTGGGTCAGATCAGTGCATTCCTTGGGTCATTTCTCCCCACTTGTGCAATCAACACCACTTATAGATCAGTGGGCATGGCCGTGTCAACTCGCTTGGTGGCTGAGTGCACTCAGACATTTGCAATGTTGGGTACTGCGTGTAAAATACCCTGGGAGCACCAAAGCTCTGGATAAATGCTAGTACCGATTATTATGATGATTCTTTTCATTGATCCTGGCCATCCATAAAGTCCAGCAGCACTGTGTCAGATGCTGTAGATGTCAAAGCCAACAGCAACTCCTTGTAAAGAGAAGACTTATTTGCACTCATATCCCTCGGCCACTGCTCTGCCAAACCTCCCTAGTCCCCCAGCCTTAGTGAGAGTTCTTGGGTCTAGATTTTTGGTTTAATTTGAAAATATGTTGCCAGTGAAGAGACATTAAGTCAGAAATTGGACATGGAAACAGACACTCCACTGGGCCTTTGGGATGAGGGCAAGCAAGTCAGAGTCAGCCCCTCCCCTGCCCATAGATCTCACACTTCCCACAGTCACAATGCAGACACGTAAGGGCAGCTGGTACTGTCTGAGACCTTTGCCATCAGCGATTGGCTGAGGTTTCATTGGTGGGTTCCTCGATGTCTTGATGTGTCATTCCCTGAAGATCAGCTGACTGACACCTCCAGCAGGGAAGTCAAGCTGGGCTTGTTCTATGTCACACACACATACTAGATTTTGTTTGTGCCTAGAAGTTGATGGACAGTGTCCACTCTGTATCCTTGCCAGGTGGGATGCTCCCAGACTTAACGTCTCCCTTTAAAGAGATGGAACAGCAGGACCTGAGAATAATGCCTTCCGTCTGTGAGCACCTTTCTTGTGTGGCGTTGGCTGGGAGGTGTCACTGCTCAGGTGTGTGCAGATGCGGGGCCTCCGGGTAGACCCGGAGCATGGGAGTCCAGGACCAGAGGAGCCTGCAGTGGTGAGATTCTGGGCTAGGGGTCTCCGGCTGCCTCTCTGCGGAGCCTTCTCTCCTCATCTCTGGGTCTGCTGTGTGGGCATCTGGGCCCAAGGCCCTCATAGATGGGGAGAGTGAGCCACTAGCATCCCTCCTGGCCCAGATATCCAGGACCTGGGTGACTTCCAGGCTGAGGTTTGTGATGTACAAATCAGCATGAGAAGGGGTGCCTTCGGTCCTGACCGAAACCCAGTTTCTAAGTTACTGGGCTTTTTTTTTTAAAGCTATTTGCAGGTTGAATAAATTCAGACATTTCACTCTGTTTTCATGTAAAAAACCTCCTCCTTTACCCCCTCATTCTCCTCCTCCCCCATTCTCCTCTTCCTCCTCATCTTTCCCCTTCTTCTAAAGAATCATTTGCTCCTTGTCTGTGGCCACTGATTCTTCTAGAGAATCTTCAGAATAAAGTCTTTTGGGTGACATCAATCAAATTAAATCAGACTCGATTTTCTGCTTTGTATTTGGGGAGCTTGCTTCCTGTAATCTTGCCGCTTATTGATTTAAGGCAAATGGAGCCCTTTTTCCTCTGCAAGCTCCCACTTCAACATGGCTTCACTGACTGAGTACCTCTGGCCTAATACTTCTCCTGAGAAGAATTTCCCTAGGTCATTAACGCAATGTTATCAAAAGTCATTTTAGAAATCAGATTTATTTCCAAGCTATAAATCTTCATTGTAGTCCTCACGAGTGCTTCCTGGAAATCTTTTATCGTCTGTTTCAGATTCGATTCGATAAGATTTGACATATTTTTCAAAGGGCCTCAGAATAAAAAGGCAAGAACTTTGTTGGATATTGTTAGCATTAAGGGACCCGCATGCCCCCAACAGAATTATTTCTTCCATTATGCTCATTTACTTTATGGATTAATTTTATGGCGGAGGAAACTGACTGCTGATTTCTTCTGGGAAACACATAAGGAGTCAAGATTTTAATATATTCTTTCCCTCTGCCAAGAAAACTTCAGGAAGTCACAGCTTTGTGAATATATATAACCAGGATCTCGGAATTCATTTGTGGAGTTGTCTAAATTTAATCCATTAGACCGAATCCTAAAGCTCTTCTGTATGCAAAAGCCTCACTTAAGTTTAAATTAATTGATCAATTGTTGCATTTTTATGCTTCAAATTATTTCGGAAGATGCCTGGTTTGGCTTTTCCTTCTAAGGCAGTTAGGAACGAATGGCTAATTTTAACCAAGAGGGTTACATTCATCTTGAAATCCTTGTCTACTTATCTCATCGTTGTGAGTAAAAATAGATACTAATAAAGCAGCCAGGCAGATAGATGAACCCAACCTTGTAGCAGCCAAAGAAATGAAAACGTACCTACCAGTGGGAACAGGGGGCAATTGGATTGGTGGCTGGAAGGTCTCTTCTCTGACAGAGAGCCTGGTTCTAAAGCAGCCATAACCTGCTCTGCTGGGAGTGTCCTTAGTGTGTTCTTCTTGGGAGACTGCACCCAGCCTGGGAGTCAGAGGACAGGGTCTAGACTGATGTCTGTCCTACCTTCGCCATTCAGGTGGCACATGCCTATGCTCTTGGTCTTGACATGAACTAATCTCATGTCAAATGTGATATCAGGTTTCCCAGTCACTGAATAATAATGATAAAAAATCATGACAGGGACTGCTAGGGATTGTTTGAGGGCCAGATGTGGCTGTGTGACCAAGCTTGGGTGGACAGGATGTGGGTAGAAGTGATATTTGTACCTCCAGGTTGTGTCCTGAGCTCCAAAGCCCCAAAATCACACGTCCTAGCAAGTTGTGAGTCCTTGCTGCCCCTGGAGGGGGTTGCACTGGGTGTTTCCCAGAGGCTGCTTCCCAGATGCTCAGTGACGCACCTTGAGTGTTTGCCTGGGAGGGGGACCAGGAGGAGGTGTGCCTGCTCACCAGGCTGGAACTGGCTATGGTCTATGGGAAGAGCTGAGCTCCATGGGAACAGTGATGCCAGACCCAGGGTGTGGGCAGAGGCTTGCACACGTCCCCAGATAGGGCCTGAGAAGGAGGTCAGAGCCAACGCAAGTAAGGTCAGGGACCTGCAGGTGCAGCCAGGTAAAGGGAAGCCGGAGCTCTCAGCAACAGGGGTCTGGCCAGAGGCCGCCATGGAGGCCAGGAGCTCCCGTCTACACCTCTACACCTGACTTCCTTGGGTTCATGGAGGCCTGCAGGAATGGGGCACAGAAGACTGCGCTGCACCCGAGCAGAAGAGCTCCAGGGACAGACCCAATTATATCCTACTCCACCAGAAAGATAGACAAATATAGTCTGGTCTAAGGGCTAGTAGGGAAGACAAAGGCATTAAATAGAAAACTAAGACTGGGTTGTCTCTGGCACAGCTTTCCTGGAGACTATGCACATGGCCACCATGCCTGGGATGAGGAGGGGGCTGTCCTACACACCTGTCGGCTTCCAGAACCTGCTCTGGGAAAGAACAGTTCTGGGCACAGTAGAGCCATGTTCCCTCATACTTCAGCCTTAGACTGAGGGCTCTAAAGCAGCGCATCTCAGTAGGTCTGGGGCCACAAGGAACACTCTCAAGTTGGTCTGGACTGATGTCAGTCCCACCTTCATCATTCACATGGCACATGTCTATGCTCTTGGTCTTGACATGAACTAATCTCATGTCAAATGTGATATCAAGTTTCCCAGTCACTGAATAATAATGATTAAAAAAAATCATGAAAGGGACTGCTGGGGACTGTTTGCCACCTCTCAAGGACCAGATGTGGTTGCGTGACCAAGCCTGGGCAGACAGGATGTGGGTGGAAGTGATACTTGCACCTCCAGGTTGTGTCCTGAGCTCCAAAGCCTCAACATCACATGTCCCAGACCTTCCCATCCCTTCCCATGGATTGGAACATGGGGTGGAGGAGCAACCTGATAGAAAAAACTTGGGCCCCTGAATGGCTCCTGGGACAGCACTGTTCCACCTGTCCAGGGCCAGCTCAATGCAGCCAGTGAGTGAGAGAGAAACTTCAATTTAAAGCAGCTGCAGGCGGGGCTCAGTGGCTCAGCCTGTCATCCCAGCACTTTGGGAGGCTGAGGTAAGTGGATTGCCTGAGCCAGCGGGTTTGACACCAGCCCAGGCAACTTGGTGAGGCCTCGTCTCTACAGTAAATCAAAAAGTTATCTGGGCATGGGAGTGCACACCTGTAGTTCCGGCCACTTGGAAGGCTGAGATGGAAGGATTGTCGAAGCCCTGCAGGTTGATGCTGGGGTGGCCGTGAGAGTGCCACTGCACTCCAGCCTGGGTGACAGAGTGAGACTCCAACTTAAAAAGAAAAAATAAATAAATAAAATTAAAGCAGCTGCATTTTGAAGCCTCTGAGGTTGAAGCTTCTTAACATGGACACTAATGAACACGGCTTACTGAGGACTTTCTTACTGAGACTTGCTCCAGGCATCCTTCTATGCTTTATCCAGATGATTTTTATCTAATTCCCTCCATACCTTTAGGGGAAAAAGTGCTAGTGTGTCATTTTAAGAAGAAGGAACAGAGATGAAGATGAGGTAACTTGTCCAGGGTCACACGGAGACGAGGGGTGCAGTTGGGCTGTATGGCATGAGGTAGTTTGAATCTCTCAGCGAAGACCTCAGCGAAGAGGAAGAAATGACTGTCTTTGGAGATCTTGAGTCCCACCAGATACTTCCTCTGAGACTTTAGATGTGGGGCTGCTTTGTCCTGGGAGGGTGCAGGGAGATTCTAACATCAAGATGCCTACATAGCCGAGCTGCCATGGAGTTCCACCAGTCTGGAGAATTCTACTCGGGTTACAGGGAAGGATTTGGTCTCCAGCATCTGGTTGCTTCTCTTGGATGTCAGGTTTCCTCTGCAAGTGTTGGATCCTGCATACAATTCTAACCTCCCTTGAGGTTACATTGAGTTTTTCTGGGGACTTCATTTTGTTTCTGCACGACTTTGACTTCTGCAGAGTCAGAGTTCAGCTTCAGCATAAGAATCCAAGCCGTCTATGTTTTCAGGGAAGCTATTTATTCAGAGGTGAGTGTACATTATGGGTAACAGTGTGAGGCATGTCTGCAGAGGCAGATGGGAGGTGATAATGGGACCCGAAATGCCAATGGGCAGCCGGGGCTTTTGAGTAAAGTCTCAACTCCATGTTCTCGAAGCGACTTGGTATATCAGAGATGCTTAGAGTCAACCTGTCTCAAGAACCCACAGTACAGAAGACAACGACTGATAAGGCTCAAGTCATCCAGTCTGGTTTAGAGCTAGTGGTATTCTGTGATCTAGGACTCTTGACAGCGCGCTTTCAAGAGCCCACATAGGCTTATTGAAAGTGATTTCAATTACAAATGACGTCAGATCTAAATAAGGATCGGAGGGAAGCAGTTTGCTTTTAATCAATCACTCTGGTTCACCCCCTCATGCGCCTACCAGCAAAAAGTAGATCCAGTCCATTTAACAAGATGGCCCAGCCCAAGAGTGACCATGGCCCCATGAGTTCCTCACCTGGGGAACCACAGAGTGGACTTGGGGAACAGCCGGCACCTGCCTGGATGGTCGGGCACTCCAGGGGCACTTGGAAGAGCAGTTTGTGCCCAAGGGCTTCTGACTGACATTTCTCATTTCCAAGGTGACCCTGAGCTCAGAACCTTTTTTTTTTTTTTTTCAGTATTTTTTATTATCATATTGTGGGGTACAGTTAAGGATTAGATGTACAAACATGCTTCGTTCAGACACCCTTGGTGATAAAAGGTGTCTCCCCGTCCCCAGGCAGATATTGAGTATCATTAATCCCATCCCCCCTCCCCTCCCCTCCCCGTAATTTCCCACCACTGTCAGAGTAGACTTTATTTTAAAGCCCTGCTAACTTGACTTTAGCAGGGTTCTTCTTTTGAGGTTGCAGTTGTGGAAGGTGGATTCAATCATTTCAGAACATAGGGCAGAGCAACATGCATAAACCTATTTTAATTAAATGGGCAAGGTGTTTTAACAAGTTGGAATATATTTTCAGGGTAAGTTACTCCAACTGATTTTGCTTATAGGCTACTTAGAAAGAAAGGTTTGTTTAAATGTCCACTAGAGTTAGCATGCTCTTGAGCTTTGGGAATATTTTATATAACTTCTATAAAGTTTATTTTTTGTTTTGCTTTGTTTTTTGAGTTGGAGTCTCACTCTATCACCCAGGCTGGCATGCAGTGGCACACTCACAGCCACCCCAGTGTCGACCTGCTGAGCTCCAGCGATTCTTCTGCCTCAGTCTTCCAAGTAGCTGAAACTTCAGGTGCACGCTACCACGCCCGGCTAATTTTTGATTTATTGTAGAGACAAGGTCTCACCAAGTTCCCTGGCTGGTCTCGAACCCATGGGCTCAGGCAATCCACTTGCCTCAACCTCCCAAAGTGCTGGAATTACAGGCTGAGCCACCGAGCCCCACCTCTGCAAAGTATTTTAAACTCCTCTTTGCACTTGTTTTACACCTTCATTTTTTCCTTACTGAAAGGTCACACTCGTATTTGAAAATACAGTCATGGTGATATCTGTTATCGGTCCCAAGTGGTGACATGAAGTAAAGGGCTTAGAATTCAGATAATACCTGGATTAACTACAAATGCCTGCTCACCTGCTTGCTACATGCCTAAGGGGTTAAATCTCAACTTTATTTACTGTCACCATTTTGCCCTTCCTTCACCACTGCTAGACCATTGGGGAGACAGACTGTTCTATGAGAATCACAGAGGGGAACCTCATTATATTTATTAACAGTCTCAGCAACTGGCCTCCAAATAGTAGACAGCCCTACCATGGTGATTTGTGTCCATGCAGAATGAAGGAGTTCAGCCAAGTGGGCAGTCTGCATGAGATGCAAGGGAGAATGTTCTGACATCTCATGGGATCAGAGAAGTTTGGCAGAAGGCAATAGTGAACTGGAAGTATTGGAGTTATCAGGCAAAAAATTTTAGGATCCAATCATAGGTTCTGGAGTGACAAACACATTCACTTGAAAACGAAACTCATAGCCCTGTTAGCATATGATATAGATTACAGTTTTGAAACAGGCAATGAATTCTGTGAGGGATTATTGTGAACAGGAGAGATCATTCGAGTCTTTATAAATAAAGTGCAAAGAATGTAGCTTGAAGGAATTATAAGATTTGGTTAAGTAAGTGGAAAATAGAGACATTCAAGTTTATCCTAATTTAAAGTAAAATGCTTCAGTCCTTGGGGTATTTTTAAAAAGAGAGCCAGAACATGATTAAAAAACTGGAAAGATATAAATCCTGTACTAGTACACATGGGCAGTAATTTTTTCAAAGCCATACCGAAGCAACAAGATATAACCCCTTTAAATTTGTGTTTTTCTGAAACATGTGTTTTTTCCCATGATTAGTGCTTGACTATCACTTGTGAAGAATATTTCAGCCCTATCCCTCACTCTCATCTTTGTATGTGTACCCTGGTTGGCCCTGGAAGTCCTGTGTAGCAGTTGATATTTGTTATTGTCCCACTTGTGTGTCATTAAAAAGAAGAAAGTTCAACATTGAAGACTGGCACATTCATCCATGGCATCAGGTCCCCAAACTTAGAGTCTGACTGTACTTCGGGTCAGAATTGTATAGGTGATGCTAAATGTAAGCCCCAGTGACATTTATCTCAAATATCCTTTCCCCAGATCGATGCACCAATCCTTTATAACTACTTTTAATGGATAGTGTCAGGGATATGACAGGGTATTTCTATGGGCTATGTCAGTGTATTTCTATGGGCTTCTCTATGAACTTTTTAGGATATAATGATAAAGCAAAGGAACAAGTTATAATAAAACTTTGCAAGCAATGAGAAATCATAGAAGCCAGTATAACAATCCTCTATAATTCAGAGCATTCATTTTTAACTCAAGGCTAAAATAAGAAATGAAAAGGAGCTACATTTGGACAGACAATTTCATTAATATCATAAAGGCATGGAATTTTAGAGCAGGAAGAAAATTTATGATCATATTTTACACCTTGAATTTTACAGCTGAAGCTGAGGGTGGTTCTGTAACTTGCTTAATATCGTACAATTAGTCAGAGGCAAGGCCCAGTATGCAATCTGGGTATTCCGAGCCCCAAACTTACCACCCTATCTGGTAGTTTCTAAGACAAGGTTTATTAACTCTGGAGTTGGACATGAAAATCAGCATTGGATAATATTGTCTAACAAGTGGCTCAATGTCTAGTCTAGTTATTTTAAAGATGGAGTGTCACATCAGGAGACCATAATGAGAATCCTGCATAGTACAGATGAGGAATAAGCTAATAATATATTTGAGGAATAAGAAAGGCAGAATGGTACAATGGAAAACACTACTGGACTAAAAAAAAGATGAGGTAGAGAGAGAGAGAAAGGCAGAAAAAATAAAATGTTGGCATTCATTCAGCACTTACTATGTGCTAAGCACTACCCTGGATGCTTGGATATACTTTATTTTATTTAATTTTATAAAACCTTCTTATAAGGACAATATTATTATTATCTATAATTTTACAAATAAGAAAAAAATGAGAATATCATACAACACACAGATAAGGTCTGGATTCAGCAGAATTGGGATTAAAAAAATAAGAAACAGATTTTTCTGACTCCAAAGCCCATACATATTTTTCATAATTTGTTGTTTTGTACATATCAAATGAAATAATATACTTTATACAATATTGAAAAAAAAGCACTTGACAAGTGACAGGAAACTTTGTGAATGATGGGAACACTCTTGCAACAGAGTAAAGTCAGGTCTGTATTTCTTAATGGCAGTGTGATCTTGATTAAGTAAATTTGTTTCTAGGAATCCATTGTTCATGACAGTTTTTTTGCTGACCCATGTTACAGAGCTTTTGTGATGGTCCAATTAAAAAAACAAACACATTTTTTAAAAAGCAACTTGAAGTGTGATATTTTTGCATATTAAAATTGTAAAAATATGGATAGAAGAAAATTAGTTGAGAAAAGTTTCAGTTATTCTTAGAGTTACAATGATTGTTCATTCTAACTTCCTTTTGTTTTAGCTAAGGAAACATATAATAATATGTTGGTGTGTAAAGAATTTTGAGTCTGAGAAAAAATGTAGCCATAACCTGCAGACAGAGGCATATACTGAGGGAATGATTCTCACTGTTACCTGATCATAAGAATGACCAGAACCTTTACAAAGATATGAGTGCTTTGGCTGTCAGAAGATTTTCAGAAGTTGCTTGTTTAGTAAGTACAGTGGTGCCTGGGAATATGTTCATTTATATCATTATACATGATTTTTGTGACCATAGTCACCTGCATTAGAATGAACTGGGTGTTGCTTTAAAATGCAGATTCTTGAGTTTTCCCTCTTACCTCCAGAGGTATAAAAATCAACAGGAGATTCAGTTTGGACATATGAATTTCTTTAATTGGCCCAATTGTGATTTCTCTAAAACTCACTGCTCTCATGTAACACGGTATTAAATGAATGTTTTCTGTTGCTTTGAATCAGATGGCTTTATATATAATAGAACTCCAAGAAAATTTAAACTGCCAGATGATACTCTGAATTTATCTCATTTGATGAAGTTTGGGAGTCATTCAGAATTTTGCATTTCTCCTATAAAACTGCGATATTCCTATCTTGCATATTGTGAAAAGCTGGAAAAATACAACTAAGTATGTATCTGATGAATTTTTCTCTAATTTTTGATGAAAATACATTTTTATATATCCTTTTGGTTAAAGTGGCATTTGTGTCTGAGATGATTAACATTTATATATTTTTTTATTTCAATAGCTGAGTATGTTCATTTTGCAAGTTGAGTAAGATCTCAAGCAGAGGAATAGCATGAAACCAAAAAATTATATATTTCTCAGTTTTATAACAAAATAACTTTACACAAAAAATACGTGCCTAGGACAAAAAAGAAAAGTTGTTTATAATCCCTTACTGGGCCTTCTAAAAAGGGTAGATACCAAAGAAGAGTCTGTTTTAATGAATAGAGTGGTGGGTATGGAAGCAAACTGGACATGCTCAGGGACCTAGTTGGGTATTTCTGCCCATGCAGAAGAGCAGTAGGATCCAGAAGGTTGAAACAAGTTGTTAGAGGGAAAGAAAGAAAGAAGACATAGGAGATGACAGCTGCCACAGATAATAGAACTTAGGACAGAAGGATTTTCAGAAAAGTTGTGCTCTGTCATGCACAATGTTACATCCTACAGTCAACTTCCCAGGAAAATTTGTTAAAAAATATATTCTTCAGTTCTTTGGGTGTTATTTCTCCCTAGCCTCCTCCTTCTCTTTAGATTCAAGATGGGCTTCTGGGCAAGAGTCAGGGGACAACAAAGTTGTGAAGGCCAGGGCCTTCTGATGACATCAATATGAAAAGCAGTAGGTCCTTAAGGCAATGAGTGAATGTAGAAATAAGGCTTGGTGGGTACATTTGCTTTATCTCATGACTGTTGCTTAATTCAATATTTGAAATCTTTTCTTCTTTGGGTTTCATAAAATAATCCCTTTTTGCTTAGCTCAAAGCCAAACTACATGTCTCTTTCTCTTCAACCCAGTGTGTCAAATTCCCATCATCTAACCACTTCTTAAACATCCTCTATGGTTCTGTCCTGGGTTCCCTTATCTTTCCCTCCCATTATTCTTTTAGGGTGGTTCCATCCATTGCCATGGCTTCAAGTCCCCATAGTCTTGCCTTTCTCAAATCTTTAATTCCTAATATCTCTGCTGAATTTTGACCTGGATATTTAACTGCCAACCAGCTCTATCCACCTAGCTGTTTGCTGGGCATCTCTAGCTTATCATATCTAAAACCAACCTACCGTCAACCCCTCAAATTGATATTCATTTAGTCAATAAAGCCAAAAAGTATCCAAGATTTCTCACTCTCACTTATCTTCCAGTCGCTTGTCATGCCTATACATTCTTCTTGCTAAATAATTCTTGAATTTATTTCTCCTTTAGATCGTCATGACCTAGACCCTAGTTTAGGTCATCATCAACTTTCACTTACATTAGTACAGTATCCTTTTTTTTTCTTTTGGTCTTACCCCATTTCTCCAAAGTAATATTATAAACATAAAAATCTGATCTTCACAATTCTTGAGCTAAAAAATAAAAATATCTTTGCATCCATACAAGGCCTTTTATCATCTAGCCTAAACCCAGCTGCTGACTTTCTCTTCTTGGTCATCACTGCCATCTCCCCTCTCTCACTCTTACTCCTTACATTTTATACTTTATTAATTCTGAAATACTTGTTGGTTGCACAAGTCATGACATTTTTATAGTGCAGACCTTTGTACCTGCAATAAAATAGCCTCTCGCCACTCTGCACACTTGACTACCATCAGCGACGCTTCACCCCTCAGCTTAAATGCAGTCATCACTGTGAAGTCTCACCTGCCTCTCTCAGGTAAATGTCAGTGCTTCTTTTCTTATATGTTCATGACAGATTTTAGGTATTCCAATTATAGTTATTGTACTGCTGCATTTGAATTTATTTGCATGTATATAACTGTCTTACTAAAATGTTATGAGAATTACAGGGATTGTTCACGTCAAACACAGAGAATATCCCAGCAGATGTTGGTTAAACTTAGACCAGCATCTGAGCCGGTACCTGACAGGCCACTGGGAATCAATACTCACATGGTAAAATAAAGATTTTAGAATATTGTCAACTGGAAGCAATTTTTTTTTTGAGATCGGAATCAATGTACTTCTATGTGCTTCTTTCTTTAATAAATTGTCTATGTGCAAATCATATCTGAATTGATCAGAAACTGAAAATTTTGCCTTTACAAGGCTTATTTAAGATCCTGTTAACATTAGACAAATTCTGCATTAAATTTATTGTAGACTCTAGAATTGTTTATGATCTAATTTAATTTTCTTTGTATTTTGCAAAGCACAACCATCATAGACCCAGAATAGATTATTTGCTCTGACTCTTCAATATATCCCTAAGTCCAGATTTTGTCCAGGTAAACTCTTTTAATTGAAATGGATATTCTCCGTGAGTGCTATTGGCATACCTCTAAGAGACAGCTGCAAAAGAGGCAAAAAGAGTGGTAAAATGTGGGAGTGTGATTGCCCTTCCCTCTATTATGTAGCAAGATTTAAGTCTTTGATCTATTTAGGGTTGATTTCTGTGTATGGTGATATGTAGGGGTTCTGTTTTAATCTTTTGCATGTGGTCAGCCAGTTTTCCTAGCACCATTTACTGAATAGGTTCTCCTCTACCCAGTGGTTGGTGGTGGAGGTTTTGTTGAAGCTGAGTTGGTTGAGAAAGTGAGATTTTGTTTCTGGAATCTCTATCCTGTTCCATATGCCTGTTTTTATACCAATACCAGCCTGTTTTGATTATTATAGCTTTATAATAGTGTTTAAAGTCTGGGAGTGTGATACCTCCTGTTTTATTTTATTTTATTTTTTTGCTGAGGATTGCTTTGGCAATTCGTGGTCATTTGTTTTCATATGAATTTCTGTATTGTCATTTCCAGGTCTGAGAAGAATGCTGCTGGTAATTTAATGGGTATTGTGTTAAATCTGTAGATTGCCTTGGGTAGGATGGACATCTTACCAATGTTGTTTCTTCTAATCCATGAGCATGGAATGCTTTTCCATTTGTTTGTTTCATCTTTGATTTCTTTGAGCAGTGTTTTCTAGTTTTCATTGTAAAGTTCTTTCACGTCTCTAGTTAGGAAGATGCCAAGGTATTTGATTTTTTTGTGGCTACTGTGGATCAAAGACCTAAATGTGAAACCTCAAGCTATAAGAACCTTAGAAAATGCAGGAGGCACTCTTATGGAAATTGGAACTGGCAACCAATTCCTGATCAAAACCCGAAGTGCCAATGCCATGAGAGATAATATAGACAAGTGGGACTTCATCAGACTGACAAGCCTCTGCAGAGCCAAAGAAACCTTCAAGAGATTAGAGAGACAGCCCACAGAATGGAAAAAAATATTTGTGAACTATATGTCTGACAAAGTCCTAACATCTAGGATCCACAAGGAATTCAAACATGTAGTGGGAATCTGCCTGGGGAGGGGGGCACATCTTATCAACAAGGGTACCTGCATAATGAACATTTGTATACCTAACCCTGAATGGTACCCCACATTTTTAAAATAAAAAAAATCGAAAGTTAAAAAGAAAGAAAAAACAGCCCCATTACAAAGTGGGCAAAAGATATGAATAGATACTTCTCAAAAGAAGACATATAAGCAGCCAACAGATACATGAAAAAATGCTCAACTTCACTAGTCATCAAGGAAATGCAAATTAAAACTACAGGGAGATACCAACTAACTCCAGTCAGAATAGCCATCATCAATAACACACACACAAAAAAACAATAGATACTGGAGAGGATGCGGCAAAAGGCGAACACTTCTACACTGTTGGTGGTAAACTGTACAGCCTCTGTGGAAAACATTGTGGCAATTCCTAAAAGAGCTAAGACTCAACCTTCCATATGACTCTGCAATCCCCCTACTGGGAATATACCTGGAGGAACTCAAATCACTCTGTGAAAAAGATACCTGCGCACATATGTTTATCGCAGCATTGTTCACAATAGCAAGAACATGGAACCAACCATACTGCCCACCAAAAAAGGACTAGATTTAAAAATTGTGGTACATATATATGATGGAATATTACACAGCCATAAAGAAGGATGAAATCATGAACTTCACAGCAACCTGGATGGAGTTAGAGTCTATAATACTGAGTGATTTATCACAGAAATAAAGAACTGAGTATCACATGTTCTCACTCATAAGCAGATCTTGTACAATTATTGTAATACTATAAGAAAAAGTTTGGCAGTAGCAGGAAACTGCCAGGAGTGGGGGAAGGCGGGATTGGCAGTAGTGTGAATCTGCCACAGGAAGGGGGGGAACACACCTCATCAACAAGGGTACCTGCATAATGAGCATTTGTATACCTAACCCTGAATTGTACCCCACGTCTTTAAAATAAAAGTAAAAGTAAAAAAAAAAGATGCAAGGTAAGAAAATTCTAAGTGTGAAGTCATAAGGGAAGAGATTCTGAGCATGGCAGAATCTATGTTATGTTTTTCCTAATCCCTGGAAGAAGAAGAAGAGGTAAAAATATTATGACAAAACCAGGACCCATTCTGCTGCTGGCTTATAGGGATAGATTTGGTGACTTCTACCAAGAGGTACTTCCTTGAGAATGTAGTGATGAAGAATTGCAATCACAGACTTTCACATTAGCAGTGAAAACTTCTATTATGATGAGTGAAAAAAACTACACAAGCAAATTACAATTTTAAAAGCTCATAAATCTTAAGTTCAGTCATAGATTATTAATTTACAAAAATAACAGCCTTCTATTCTAACTGCAAACTACTTGATATTAATAACATTAGTTTGTGTTGTATATCTTGATAAAGAATCACTCAAGGTTTCAAGCTTACTGGCAAATGTATTTTTAAATATATATTTACTACACTTTCTATCATAAAATAAAAATTATGGTTTATTTGATGGTGTGAGAAAGAAAGTTTGTAGGCTTAGCAGTAGAAATGAGCAAACTTAAAAGAGGGAGTCTCAGCCGGGCTCGGTGGCTCAGCCTGTAATCCCGCGCTTTGGGAGGCTGAGGTGAGTGGATTGCCTGAGTCCGCGGGTTCGAGATCCACCTGGGCAACTTGGCGAGACCTCATCTCGACAGTAAATAAAAGAATCAGCCGGATATGGTAGCGCGTGCCTGTAATTCCGGCTACTCGGAAGGCTGAGGTGGAAGGATCGCCAGAGCCCAGCAGGTCGAGGCTGCAGTGGCCGGGAGTGGCCACTGCACTCCAGTCTGGGCAACAGAGTGAGACTCCAACTCAAAAAAAAAAAAAAAAAAAAAGTTGGAGGGGGATTCTCATAAAATTAGATTTTTTTAAAACTGGAAAAATCTCTAGTCATAATGACCTAAGTGGGTGCGGGAAGAAAGGAATGAACTGTAACAAGGGCATAATTTGATTACAATAAAATGAATTGGTGGTTTATTTCATAGAAGGCATGTTATGGAAAAGACAAAGTTGTTACTTTGTAGCAGAGTCCAGGTATTAGTTAGATTTATATTTGCATGCTTAGTAGCTTTGGAACATATTCTGTTTGACCTCTAGGATTGTGTTGCCTATAAAGTGTGTATTTTGGGAGACTTATGTAATGAGTCAAATATTTGAATGAACAATGGAACATCTTTTAAAAATCACTGATTGCCAGAGATCTAGAGTGTTTAGGCACCTTTACTATTTCTTCTGAGTCACAGGAAGCTTCATATTATTACTCAACAGCTTTCTGATTCCCTCATCTATCAGTAAGAATGAATCCAACTAAAACAATTTTTTAATAAAATTATTCCCATCTCTGCATAGCCTTGAACTTGCTTGAGGTCCCATAAAGAGAAGGTCATAACCACTGAATGTGAGGGAATCGAGCCAGTGTAAATATTTTCAACATTTCTGTGAGATATATTTTAAAACTGTGTTATAAAAGAAAAAAACAAATCCAATTAATATATAATTTTAGTCTCATGATGCAAAGTAACCCACATGACATCTTAATGACAAACTGACAGAAAGGTTGCAACCATATACTATACGCTTCCACCAACAATGACTGGGAATATCTGGTGTAGTACAAAGAATTCACACCCTCTAAATCCCACCCCCCCAAAAAGATTTGCCACACCCTACTCCTAGGATGCTGCAAATATATTAGGTCACATGGAAAAGGGAAGTTAAGGTTGCCTTATTAGGGCTGATAATAACCTGCTTTTAAAATAGCAAACTTTTTTTTTTTAATATGAGAGGGTCCGGTATAATCACAAGGGTTTTTAAAAGAGGAATAGGGAAGCAGAAGAGAACCAGAGAGATAACAGTGTGGGAAGGACTTGTCCTGACATTGCTGCCTCTGAAGATAAAGAGGAGGGCCATAAGCCAGGGAATGTGGATCACCTCTACAATCAAGAAAGGGTAAAGAAACTAATTCTACTGTAGGGCTTCCAGAAGGAACACAGCCCTGTTGACAACTTGGTTTCAGTCCAGCAAGACCTGTTTTGAACTTTTGACCTCTAGAACTGTAAGATAATCAACTTCTATTATTTAAAGGTACTACATTTGTGGTCCTTTGTTACAGTAGCAATAGGAAACGAATACACCTGGTTTTCTCTACGTCTTTGCCAATATTGGGTGTTACTGATCTTTTAAATCTTTTGCTAGTACAATGGTCAAGAATATCGTATTGCTCTCTGATTGTATTCATTATTAGTTAGATTAAGGTTATTTCCTCTATTAGATGCTTGATAGATATTAGTATTGTCTTATGAACATCCAGCTCATAGGCTGATCCTATTTCATTATTGAGGTTTTAGATTTCTTACCCATTTCTCTGATCATTTAGTATCATTTTTGCTGTTGGTCTCTGCTGGCACTTAAGAGATTACTAACTTCTATCAGTAATTCATGGCGAATTTTATAAAGGAATCTTTTAACATCACTACAGATGATCATATGAGCTTTCTTTAATTATGTTTTCAACCTTAAACTATTAATGTAATAAACTATGAGAATAGATTGTTTTACCTTGACCCATCCTTGCATTACTTTGTGGTAGTGCATTATTCTTTTAGTATATTGCTGAATTCAGTTTTGTGTCTATATTTATAAGTGAAGTATGTATCCTTTTTTTCTGCTAATTTTTATCACAGTTACATTAGTCTGACAAATGATTTGAAATCTGTCTGTCTTTTGCTGTGCTCTAGAACTATTTACATATATGGGAGCTATTTGTCATACACTCTATTTTTCTCCTGCCTCATTACTGATCCTCTTTCTTTACCCCCCCAATAAATTCACTATTGTTTAGAGAAAAAGGGGAAATAAATATATTGTCTCAAACAGTTATTTTGAGATAGAACACCCCTCTCTTTTAAAATTAGAGAGTTTTTGCACTCTTAAGTCATTCCTATATAATTATGGAGGAAAAGGAGGTGAGAAATAAGAAAACATCTCATTGGAAAGATGTTGGTAGTGTAGCTTCTGGATGTCTATAATTTCATTAAATTTCTTTTTCTATGATGATGTCATTATTTTCACCCTTATCATTATTATTATTTTGCCCTATATTATAACATACTAAAGCCTGTTTATACTGTACCAAATTATAAATAGTTTATCCTTTATAATGTCAACTTGAGCTATATTAACAGAAGTGTCCAGTGTAAGAGAAGCAATGGTACCATCTTACTTTGTTTGGTCAGAACATTTCAAAAGAATTGTGTTGAGTTTGGGGTATTACATTAAAAATGTGCTAAATCTTTAAAAAAAAATTACAGATTCTTTAGAAAAATTTGGACAGTATCAAACAGGAAAAAAAAAGAAATAAAAATATCCATAAAATAACCTTCTAGGTAAATTCATCATTACTTTTAGGTTTCAATCTGTGCACATAATTGCATATGTATTTTTATAAAACAGAATCATTCTCACCATTATTGTTTTGCAAATCTGTCTTTTCATACACAGTATGTTACTAACATTTTCCATGTCATTAAATATTGTTTCCCAAGATTCATTTAATGAATGTATTATAATTTTATCTGTGATAGCATTAACAGATTTCTTATTGTTAAAATTTTATCTTCATGTTATTGCCATTTATAATGTTGCAATGAACATGACACAATGATTATTTTCTTAATATACATTTCAAAAAGCTGAAATTTAAGTTAAAACTATTGTACATTATAATGACTTCTAATATGCTTAACCAAATTTTCCTCTAGGGGTTGTTTCATTTATCATTTCATAATAATAAGAGAAAGGCAGCAATCCCTCAAACCAACAAAGTGTATTGGGTTTGTAATAATAACTTTCCATTTGATTGGCAAAAAAAAAGTCACATTTTGACATACATTTCTTTAATTACCCATGTCTATAATCCTTAGTTCAGCAAATCTTTCAAAATTTGGATTTTGTTTTGATTTTTAGCAAGGTTATATAGGACTATATATTATATAATCACCTCAGGGGGCCTGAGGTAGCAAACTGTAAACAAACCCACCTTTTCATTCCTTGGCAATGAAATGTGAATATCCACACTACGTGGGGCAGACAGAGACCATCAACACACTAGCTTATCATCAAGTTTGCCATTAAATGAGCTCAGGTCAGGTTAGGTTTTGCTGCTGATGAATGATGAAAAAAACTTTTTCAAAACTTTTCTATTTCAAAACTGAGGACAAGGGATGGCTGAAGTGTATTGACTTTATTCTTTTTGTGAATTGGTTGTTAACACCGTTTGCTTAATTTTCTAATAGGATACTTAATATTTTTCTCATTGGCTCGTAATAGTTTCTTACATATTAAGTATATAATCCCTTTTTCTATTATGTGTTACAAATATTTGTTCTCAGTTTTACTTGTAAAGATTGTTTACAACACTTGTTTTCAAGATTGTGTCTGCCCAAGAATCACCTGATATGTATGTACATATGTCTGCATGTGGTGTGGGGTGGATGTGTACATGCATGTGTAATACAAATTCCTGAACACTGCCCATAGAAAATTTTGTATGAAAGGTCAAAATAGAACTCTGGAATCTGAATTTTAGGAAGCCTAAATGTATTTCTAAGGATGTTAAACTTGAAGCATAGACTGGGGAAGGGCATGTTAGCTACCTTCATGTATTTGAGAGACTGTCAAATGGAAGAGGGAATGTAGCTAGTCTATGTTGCATCAAATGGTCATACAAAGAGCAGTGTGTTGATATCCAGAGCATCAGATCCATCTTCCACTGTCAGTTTTTATTTGTAAAACAGCTCTGATATCATGTCACTTTCTTATTTGGAATTCTTCTGTGGCTTTTTGTTGTCTTTAGGAGAATATTCAGTGTCCTATGTGGTCCTTCACAATCCAGGTGTCATTTGACAACCTCGCTACACTACTCACCCAGTGTGCTGCCCAAATGAGTGGTCTGATGTTTCTTAAGACTCAACACACTCAGGCATCTTTCCCTCTTTTCAAATTTCAGAATTTCACAAGCTATCTAATCTATTAAAGTCTTCTTCCCTCTAGACTGAGCCATATGTCAAGCTCTAGTTCAAGGCACAGGCCTTGGGAGTCAGTGTCTCTCATGCTCCTCTCTCTAGAATGTCACCAATGTGACCTTATCCAGACAATAAGTCATTGGAAAACCTGATGATATATTTATACTTGTATGCATTTACATATTTTATATGTATTTAATGTTTATTAGCTGTACTCCAGGTACTGGGGCTACAAGGGTAAATAAAATGCATTATCCTCTCTTCTGAGATTATCAACATCACGAAAAAAAAACTTAATGAAAATTCAGTGGAAAAGATGACAGAATATTTTAAAATTGAAGGGGGAATTATAAATATATAAATCACATTTCAGTCGTTATTGAAATTTGAGTGAATTTAGGCTGGGCACTGTGGCTCACACCTGTAATCCCAGCACTTTGGGAGGCAGAGGCAAGAGAATTGCCTGAACCCAAGGGTTTGAGATCAGCCTGGACAACTAGGTGAGACCTTGTCTTTACAATAAATCAAAAAACTAGCTGGGCATGGTGGCGCATGCCTGTAGTTCCAGCTGCTTGGAAGACTGCGGTAGAAGGATCACCTGAACCAAACAGGTGGAGGCTGTAGTAACCCTGGGCGTGCCACTGCACTTCAAACTGGGTGACAGAATGAGACTGACTAAAAAAAAAAATTTGAGTGAATTTATAATATGTTCAGACATAAAACTATCCTCAGTAATATAGTGTTTGGGAGAATAAGTAAAAGGAAAAGAATTAAACTTGTTTGAGTTGTATAGAGGAATAGCAGAATTGTGTTTGGAATTCAAATGCATAATTTTTGCCCAGATGATTAAATGAAAGATGTTTATGCTTCCATTGAAAATTTGATTGGTGTTATACAGTATGTTAACTAAGAGACACACTCATTTTTACTTGCTTAGGAATCCTTATAATGTTCATTAAAGTGCTTGCATGTTTTTGCATAACAAAAGAGAATGTGCATAGTTAATCACTGAATGTCTTGGGATAATGAGCATGTTATATATTTTAACATCTGTTATACTTATATTTCATTGTGGCCTTTAATGGATAATTTTCTCTCCCACTGTATATGAGAACTTTTTTTTTCTTATTGTTACATAGAAATTTGGAGTAGGCGCTATAGTTTTTCTAGCAACAAATTACTCAAGTGTATTGCATTTGGAGTCAGTCCTTTCAGATGTCAGTGTGCTTGCTATGCAGCTGCAGTTCTGAATCAGTAAGAACTCCAGAATTGCCAAGGTCAGAAACCCCCAATATTTTAATTCCATATCTCCGTGCTTCAAGAACTGGCTAGTGAGCTGTCATGGAATGTCCATTAAGGAAAATGCATCCCACCGCATTACGCACAGTGAGTTAAACGTCCAGACCCAGGCCTGAACTTCTGTGACAGATTACAAATGTGTTTTTCTCTGTGGAGCAGTGAGCCAGCTAAGTAATTTCTAAATAGTGAACTTGTCAACCAAATGTGGTTGGATGTTATCTCTAGTTGATCAAAAACACTAGCTTTTTCTCCAGTTGATTAATGACCCTTTTATTCTTTCACTATAGAACATCTTAAGTTGATACTAATTGTATTAGTTATGGCTGATTTCCTTTGGAAGTTCTAAGACAGTGCATAACCCACTAGACTATGAACTCCTTGAAGGCATAGCCATCGTATTTATCTTAGTATCGCCACCATTTGGCCAGTGTGTTGTATTAAGTGTTTCCATAAATGTGCACTGACTCAAATTGAGTTGAATTAACTTCATTTGCCATGGATGATAAAAACTACCAAAAATTTCAGCACTATTAACTCTCAGTTCTATTTAGGGTTTGAAGCTTTACAGAGACAGTGAATTTTATTCTGTCAGCAGATAAATAACTCCATGAGAAAACTATTAACTTTTATAGTTCCTTCATTCAGCTACTTTTAGAAAACTAGTATCTCAGGCCAGCCACAGGAGTACATTCTAACCAGATAAAGCAAATGTTACAGTCAGTACTGTAATTTATAACTGAAAGATGTCTTTGGTTGGAATTTGGATCTGTTTTTTCCAAATTTAAATTTTCTCAAACTTATTTATTTATATCATTTCAATTTGTTTCTACAGAATTCTAGAATCTTCCTGTAGCAGAAAGAGCTTCTCATTACCAGGGAGCTCAGAGACCATTGAGAAACCCAATGTAAAGTGTAAAATGGAAAGTCAGATAGATTATATGAATAAAAAAGTCTCCTGTTATATCAATGACTCTTGAAATCAGGGTGCTCAAAAAATTTAGGAACCTGATATGATGCCATAAATAAGAAAACATATCTTGATAGCCCTAGCTTCCACTGAGATGCCGTAGGGGCCACAGGAGGGGCAGGCAGAGGCCATACAAGGAATAGTGAACGGGAGGTCACACCTCCATCAGAACACCTTCAATTTTATTGCAGATTCCCAAAAAATATCTCTCAGGGTTTCACTGTGGAAAATATTTGGACTGCCACAGCTCTAGAACAATGGTGCCAATGCAATATGAAATTATGTAGGAAGAAGTATAAGGGTTTTGAGTAATCAAACTGCAAACATACAAATTGAAGCCTAGTAGCAATAGGTATGAAAACATCGTATTGCTCAGTATGAACTGATACCATGACAAGGCTGCAAAAAAAAAAAAAAAAAACCTAGTGAGAATGGAGCCTATATTACAATAAATATGGAATTCAAAGCATTGGAGGTGATAATTCAGCTCTATTTTGAACTGCTCAACCCCACTCATCCAGAACAGTGTTCAGGAAGGTATACCTGAAACTGAAACATTTTCAGGGGAACTTATCCAAGATAGCAATCAATGACACAAAATTTGGGAGGAAAAAAAAAGTTCTTAATGAAATAATATGGTTTTCTTAAAATACTAAAAAGTTGATTATAAGGTTGAGACTTAACTTTGTCTTAAGGACAAGGCCCTTAACTTTGTTGGAAGTTGGAAATGAAGTTTTCAGAGGTTAGACCACGAGAAAAAGAGGAGAGAAACTCATGATAGGTAGAAGCCATAACTTTTTTTAAAATGTGGGAAAATATATATAACATAAAATTTACCATTTTAACCACTTTTAAGTACACAATTCAGAAGCATTAAGCACGTTCACATTATTGTACAACTGACAAAGACTCTTTAATCACACTTTAGTCAGGCTCCTCTCAGCTAGGCCTCATCCTTGGGCTTTGCCCTCGAGCCTGCCTGGTCCAGTTGTAGCAAAAATATTGCTGTCAATTTGGGCAGGACCCCCTCCCTTGTTATCTGATCACTCCGGCCTCCCTTCAGTAAGAATCCTGTTAGGTTGGTTTAACAAGAATCCCCCTATCCTTGAAGTCTCTTTTTCGTAGTTTTTCATCCACTAAGCCCGATCTCTACTCTGCTCCTTGGCTATAAATTCTCAGCTGTGTTTATTGTATTTGGAGCTGAACCCAATATCTCTCTTCTATTGTGATGGTCTTGATACCTATCACCATGGTCTGGAATAAAAGTCATCCTTACCATTTTAGCAAGTATCTGTCAGAATATTTTTTCTTTAACACAACTGTCACCTCACCATCCATCTTCAGAACTTTTTTATCTTGCAACTCTGAAGCTCTTTATCCATTAAACAATAACATTATTGTACAACTGACAAAGAAAGACTTTCATTTCATTTCCTCTCCCGCCTAGTGCCCAGTAAGTACTATTTTAATATGTCCTTATGCTTTTGACTGCTCTATGTTCCTTATATAAGTGAACTTATATAGTATTTATCTGTTTATGACTGGCTTATTTCATTTAGCATAATGTCTTCAAGGTCCATTCATTCTGTAGTGTATGTCAGAATTTCCTTCCTTTTTTAGGATAAATACTATTCCACTGTATGTATATACTACATTTTGTTTATTGATCTGTCCATGGACACTTGGATTGCTTCTATCTTTGACTACTGTTATTAATGCTGCTATGAACTTGGGTGTACAAATGTCTGTTCAAGTCTCTGCTTTCAATTGTTTTAGGTAGATAGAAGTGGAATTTCTGGATGATATGGTAATTCTATTTTTAATTTTCTGAGGAACTGCCATGCTGTTTTTCATAGCAACTACACTATTTTGCATCCCCACTATTAGTGCACAAGGATCCCAATTTTTCCACATCCTTGGCAACACTGTTGTTTTCTGGGTTTTGTTTTGATAATAACTATCATAATGAATGTGAAGTGGTATCTCATTGTGGTTTTTTTGAGGTATTCATTCTCTAAGGATGAACCATGCTTGCTTTTCCATAAAATTATGAACTTTTTCTATCAGTTAAAAGAAAACCTTGCTGGGATCAGTGGCTCAGCCTGTAATCCTGTACTTTGGGAGGCCGAGGTGAGTGAATTTCCTAAGCCCGCGGGTTCGAGACCCACCTGGGCAACTTGGCGAGACCTCATCTCTACGATAAATAAAAAAATTAGCCGGGCATGGTAGCGCGCGCCTGTAGTTCCAGCTACTTGGAAGGCTGAGGCGGAAGGATCGCCGGAACCTGGCAGGTCGAGGCTGCGGTGGCCGGGAGTGGCCACTGCACTCCAGTCTGGGCGACTG
>CAUYQG010201368.1:0-19263 GCA_963574415.1 Tarsius wallacei | reverse complement strand
TTGATGATTAGTGAGGCTGAACATTTTTTCATGTATCTGTTGGCTGCTCATATGTCTTCTTTTGAGAAGTGTCTATTCATATCTTTTGCCCACTTTGTAATAGGGCTGTCTGTTTTTTTTTTTTTTCTTTTCGGCACGTTTGAGTCCCTTGTAGATTCTGGATGTTAGGCCTTTGTCAAATATACAGTTGGCAAATATTTTTTTCCTATTCTGTGAGCCCAATGTCCTCAAGGTTCATCCATGTTGTTGCAATGGCAAGATTTCCTTCTTTTTAAAGGCCAAACAGTATTCCATTGTATATATATATACTACATTTTCTGTATTCATTCATCCATTGATGGACATATAGGTTGATTCTATATCTTGACTATTGTAAATAATAATGCAATGAACATAGGAGTGCAGTAGCTCTTAGACATACAGATTTCATATCCTTTGAATATATACCTAGTATTGGGATAGCTGGATCATACGATAGGTCTATTTTTAATTTTTTGAGGAACCACCACACTACTTTCCATAAAAAATGCTCGACATCACTAATCATTAGGGAAACGCAAAGTAAAACCACAATGAGATATCACCCCACACCTGTTAGAATGTCTGTTATAAAAAAGACAAAAAATAACTAGTACTGGTGAGGATGTGAAGAAAAATGAAACCTGTTGGCAATAATGTAAATTAGTACATCCATATAAATTTAAATTTAAGCTGATCTATGTCTTTAAAAAAAGCCTTGCTTAGAATTTGACAGAAATTGCATGAAACCTGATCATCTGGGGAAGTGTACATCTTTATTATGTTATGCCTTTCATTTTGTGAACACAGCATGCCTCTCCATGTATTTAGGTCTTCTTAGATTTCTTTCATCAGCATTTTTACAGTTTTTCCATACAAATACTATGTTTTCTTATTTTATGCCTAAGTTTTTCCTTTTCTTTGGAATAATTGTAAATAGCACAGTATTTTTCATTTCCATTTCTATATACTTGTTAGTAAGTAGACAAGTGATTAATTTTTGTGCTTTGAATTTGTATCGCATGAACTTGCTGAAGTCATTTATTAGTTCTATAAAATTTTTCATAGATTTTTTGATTTTCTACATAAACAATTAGGTCATTTGCAAATAAGGATAGTTTTAATTTTCATTTTCAATCTATGTATCTTGTGTATCTTTTTTAAAAAATATATTATTTTTGTTATTGCACTGGCTAGAATTTCCAGTTGAAAATGTTGAGCAAGAGTGGTGAGAACAGATAACCTTGCATGTTGTTGCTGTAAGGGAAAAATAAGTCAGGCTTTCATTATTACGTATGATCTGACCTGTAGTTATTTTGTAGATGCTCTGTATTAAGTTGAAGAAGTCTCCCTCTATTCCTAGTTTACTGAGTGTTTTATTAAAGATTGTTAGATTCTGTTAATGCTTTTTTTGGCATCAATAGGCACGATTATTTTTTTTCTTTTGTAAATTTTTTATTGCAGTAAAATATACATAACATAAAATTTACAATCTTGACCACTTTTAAGTGTACAGTTCAGCAATGTTAATATGCCCACATTGCTGTGTAATCCATCTCCACAACTTGTTCATCTTGCAAAACTGAAACTCTGTATCCAATAAATAACTCCCCATTTTCCCCTTCCCTAGACCCTGGAAACCACCGTTCTATTTTCAGAATCTATAAATTTGACCATTCCAGATATCCCATATAAGTGGAATTGTACAGTATTTACCTTTCTGTGACTGGATTATTTCACTTAGCATAATGTCCTCAAAATTCATTCATATTGCATGTAGCAAGATTTCCTTATTTTGTAAGGCTAAATGATATTCCATTATTTTTCAAGGCTGGATAATATCCTATTTTATGTATATTTCATATATTGTTTATCCATTTATCTGTCAATAGATTTTTGAAATGTTTCCACCTCTTGGTTATTGTGAATAGCACTGCTATGAACATGAGTGTGCAAATATCTCTTTGAGACCTTGAGTTCACTTTTTGGATATATGCCCCAAAATGGGAATATGGGTCATATGGTAGTTCTATTTTTAACTTATTGAGAAACCACTATACTATTTTCTAATGTAGTTGCACCATTTTACTATCCACCAGCAGTGCACAAGTTCCAGTTACTCCATATCCTCAATGACACTTTTTCTTTTTCCTTTTTTTTGACAGTAGACATTATAATGGTTATGAGGTGATGTCTCATTGTGGTTTTGATTTGCATTTCCCTGATGATTGGTGATGTTGAACATCTTTCAGTATGCTGGTTAGCCATTTGTATATCATCTTTGGAGAAGTGGCTAGGTCCTTTGCCCATTTTAAAATTGAGCTATTTGTGTGTTTTTTTGTTGTTGAGCTGTAGAATTTATATATTCTGTTTCTTAATCTCTTATCTGACATATCATTTGAAAATACATTATTCCATTCTGTATGTTGTCATTTTAGCTTCTTGATTTTGTCCTTTAATGCACAAAAGTGTTTAACTTAGATGTACTCCCATTTGTCTATTATTTTGCTTTTGGTCTCATAACCAAAAATTATTTGCCAAATCCAATGTTATGAAGTTTTTCTCCTATCTTTTCTTCTAGGAGTTTTTTAGTTTTATGTGTTAACTTTAAATCTTTAATCCTTTTTAAGTGTAAGATAAGTGTTCAATTTCATTCTTTTTAATGTGGATGTCCTGTTTCCCCAACGACATATGTTGAAGAGACCATTATTTCCCCATTGAGTAATCTTAGCACCCTTGTCAAATTTAATTTAAATACATATATGAGAGTTCACTTCTAAACTCTCTATTTTATTTTGCTGGTCTACATGTCTATCTTTATGCCTGTAGCACACTGTTTTGATCACTGTAGCTTTGTAATAAGCTTAGACATCAGGAAGAGTGAGGCCTCCAACTTTGTTCTTCTTGTCAAAATTATTTTGGCTATCCAAGATTCCTTGAAATTCCATATATATTTTAGAATTTTTTTACTTTTGCAAAAGTGCTGCCGGGATAGGATCAGATAATGAACATCAGTTTGTGTAATATTGACATCTTAAAAATAGTCAATATTCACTCTTTTAATCCATGAACATAAAAAGTCTTTTAATTTGTTTGTGCCTTCTTTGATTTCTTTTAACAATTTTTTAAAGTTTTCAGTGTATATATCTTTTGTCATCTTTTTAGATTTATTCCTAAGTATTTTTTATTGTAATAAAAATGGAATTTTTTAAAAATTTCTTTTTTGAATTCCTCATTGTTACTGTATAGAAATGCAACTCATTTTTGTTTGTTGATTTTGTATTCTGCAAATTTGCTGGATTTGTTTATTAGTGCTAACAATTTTTTGTGTGGAACCTTTAGAGTTTTCTGTGTGTAAGAAAGTTCATGTCATCTGTAAACAGAGATAATTTTACTTTTTAGTTTCCAATATGAATGTTTTTCCCGCTGATTGCTTTAGCTAGGACTTCCAATACTATGTTGACTAGAAATGGCTACAGTGGGCATCCTTGTCTTATTCTAGATCTTAAAGAAAAATGGTTGGCTCATAAAATTAGTTTGAAAGTGTTTCTTATTCTTAAATTATCGGTAAGAGATTGTGAAAAGTCAATGTTAATTGTTTAAATATTTGGTTATATTCTCATATGAAGCCATCTGGGTCTGTGGGGTTCTTTTTAGAGAGCTTTTAAATTACAAATTATTTTCTATGTACTTCTTTCATTTTGGTTGAATTTTGTTATCTTGTAGATTTGGAGAATTTTTCATTTCTCCTGCGTTGTGGATTGTATGACATTAAGTTATTTGTTGTATTCCCTATGATCCTTTTAATGCTTGCAAGATCTGTAGTGATATTCTTATTCATCCTTAATATTAGTTATTTATATTTTATCTCTTTGTCAATTTTACTAAAGTTGTATCAATTTTATTATGTTTTCAAAGAAATAGCTTTTGTTGCATTCATGTTCTGCATAAATATTTTTCCCATTGTTTATTTTTGTTTACTATTTCCATTTTTGTTATTTCCTTCCTTCTCCTTGTATTATGTTTACTTTGCTTATCTCTTTTTAGTTTTTTGGAATGAAAACTTGGGTCACTTATTTTATTTTTATTTTTTATTTTAGAATCACGGGGCACATGTGAGGGTTTGTTACATAGGTATATTGCATGAAGACGGGGTTTAGGCTTCTGATGAGCCATCCCCTGCCTCTTGCCCAGTGGTGATCATGATACCTAATGGGTGGTTTTGTATCCCTTATCACTCTTCCCTTCATTCTTCCTTTAGCAGTGCCCAGTGTTTATTGTTCCCAACCTTGTGACCGTGTGTGCCCAGTGTTTACTTCCCATTTATGGGTGAGAACATGCAGTATTCAGTTTTTGTTTCTGTGATAATTCACTTAGAATGATGATCTTCAGCTGCATCCATTTTGCTGCAAAGGACATGATTTTGTTCTTTTCTATATCTGTGTAATATTTCATAGTATATATATGTACCATATTTGCTTTATGCAGTCCACCATAGATGGGTATCTGGGTTAATTCCATGTTTTTGCTATTGTGAATAGTGCTGCATTAAACATGCGAGTGCGGGTGTTTTTTTTTTTTTTTTTTTTGGCATAATGATTTATGTTCCTTTGGGTATATTCCCAGAGTGGGATTGCTGGGTCAAATGGTAACTATCTTTAGTACTTTAAGAAATCTCCAAACTGCTTTCCACAGAAGTTGAGCTGGCTTACATTTCCACCAACTGTATACAATCTTTCTCTTTTTTCCGCTGCCTTGCCGACATCTGTTGTTTCTTGACATTTTAATAATAGCAACCCTGAGTGGTTTGAGATGGCAACTCATGTAGTTTTAACTTGTGTTTTTCTGATAATTGGTGATGCTGAGCATTTTTTCATACTTTTTTGGCTGCTTGTATGTCTTCATTTGAGAAGTGTCTGTTAGTGTCTTTTGCCCACTTTTAACAAGGTTATTTGTTTGTTTGCTTTTTTCTTCTGCTGATTTGAGTTCCTTATAGATTCTGGATGTTAGGCATTTGTCGGATGCATGGCTTGCAAATGTTTTTTCTCATTCTGTGGGTCGTCTCTTTACTCTTTTGATGGTTTATTTTGCTGCACAGAAGCTTTTTTACCTTGATATGTTCCCATCTGTCAATTTTATTTTTTGCTGCATTTGCTTCTGAGGATTTGGCCATTAATTCATGGTTTAGGATGATGTTTAAGATGATGTTAAGATTTTTATAGTTTGCGGTTTCACATTTAAGTCACTGATCTATTGTGACATAATTTTTGTATATAGTGATAGGTAGGGGTCCAGTTTCATTCTTCCACATGTGGTTAGCCAGTTTTCCCAACCATTTGCAAAACAAGGTTTCCTTCCCCAATGTTTTTGTCAGCTTTGTCAGAGATGAGTTAGTTGTAGGTCTGCATTTTTACTACCAGGTTCTCTATCCTGTTCTATTGATCCATGAGTCTATTTTTGTATCAGTACCATGTTATTTTGGTTACTGTAGTCTTTTAGTAAAGAGAAGAGTCAAATAAATAAAGTCAGAAATGAAAGTGAAGACATTACAACTGACACCTCAGAAATAAAAGGGATCATAAAAACTATTATGAACAACAAATTATTTGCCAGCAAATTGGATAATCTAGGAAAATAAATAAATTCCTTAAAAGATACAATCTCCTAAAGTTGAATCAGAAAAAATAGAAAATCTGAATAAACCAATAACAAATAAAGGGATTAAAGTAACAGTTTAAAACCTCCCAACTAAGAAAAGCCCAGGACCAGATGGCTTTATGGCTGAATTCTACCAAATATTCAATGAAGAATTTATACCAATATGTCATAAACTCTTCCAAAACAATAGAGCTAGTGGAATTATTTCCAAAAACATTTTATAAGGCCAGCATCACCTTGATACCTAAACCAGACAAAGATACCACAAGAAAATATAACTATAGGCCAATATCTCTAATGAACGTCAACATAAAAATTTTTAATAAAATGTTAACAAACCAAATTCAACAACATAGCACAAAGATTATACATAATGACTGCTATGGTTTGAATGTCCCCTCCAAAACTCATGTTGAAGCTTAATCCCCAATGTGGCAGTATTGAGAGATGTGGGCTTTAAGAGGGATCTGCTTTCATAAATGGATTAATCCATTCATGTGCTAATGGATTAATGGGTTAATGGATTAATGGGTTATTATGGGAGTGAAACTAGTGGCTTCATAAGAAGAGGAAGAGAGACCTGAGTCATGTGATGTCCTGTGCCACTTCAGGACCTACAGAGTGACCCCACCAGCAAGAAGGCTCTTATTAGATGTGGTCCCTCAACCTTGAATTTCTCAACCACCATAAATGTAAGAATACATTCATTTTAAAACAAATTGCCCAGTTTGGGGTATTCTGTTATAGGCAACAGAAAATGGACTAAGACAATAACCTAGTGAGGTTTATTCCTGGCCTGCAATGCTAGTTTAATGTATGCAAGTCAATCAATGTGCTGCATCACATTAACAGAATGAAAGATAAAAAGCACATAAGAAATCTCAATTGACGCAGAAAAGGCATTTGATGAAGTTCAAGATTCTTTCTTGATAAAAACTCTTAACAGTTTTGGTATAGAAGGAAAGTTCCTCAGCATTCTAAAAGTCATTTACAAAAAACCCACAGACGGCTAACATCCTAATCAATGGGGGAAAACTGAAAGATTTTCATCTAATATACAGTACAAGCCAAGGATGTCCACTCTCCACTTCTACTCAACATAGTACTGGAAGTACTGTGATGTGAATTTCTTGTATAGAAAGTATATAATGAATTTTTTAAAAATTCATACTGCCAATCTCTTTTTAATTGGTATATTTAGACTATTTATATTTAAGATAATTATTGCTATGTTAAGGACTTAAATCTGCCATCTTAATGTGTTTTTCTGTTTTATCCTTCTCTCTCTCTCTCTCTCTCGCTCTCTCTCTCTCTCTCTCTTTCATGTGTCTCTGTCTCTCTGTTTCCTGTAGGTTACGTGAACATTTGTTAGGATTTCATTTGGTTTGTTAACAGTATTTTTGAGAATGAAATTTTATGCCATTTTCTTGGTGATTACACTAGGTATCACAATATTCATGTATAACTTATAAAAGTGTACCTGTGTCAATGTTTTATCTCTGAGTGAAGTGTAGAAACATTACTTTTGATGTGTCTTTGATCCCATGTTAACACCAGTTAATTCTTGATGTTTCAATTTGCCATAATTTATTGCATTTTCCTTCATATTTTCTTATAGTGCTTGATTTTTATAAAGTAATGAATATATAATACGTTTATAAAGTCACTATCTTTCATCTTGTTAGATTTTGTAAATAAGGCTATATACTGTCAACCAAAAAATGTAGCTGATTCATGCTGTGGTTGAAACTTGAAAATCCTCATTATTTATATACCAGTTTTTAGATTTAATGCACTTGACATATGGGCAGCAAAATCCTTTTTACACATGCCCTATTTTTTCTATAATCAGATAAGTTTCTATCCAAGCATTGGTGATCTAAGTCACTGGGGTGGGGGAAGGTTTCTCTTACAATCATCTCTAACTCAGAGAAAGCCCCCTTCTCTCAAGCCTCTTCCTCACCCTTCTCTTAGAGGATAGAAGAATGATGTGATGGATCAAATTCTGGAACACCATGAACAGTACCACTGTGCATTTCTAGGTGACACTCATTATTTTAGCACATGTCCATACTCTCCTCTTTCTTCTAGTACTTAAGTGGTAAGATGAATCAGTTTTGACTGTGAAGGCTGGGTTTTGACACACTGGCCTCTCTTTCTTCTCACTGGAGATTTTGGGCTCTGTCATTCCTGCCTACTAAGAGTCAACTGAGAGTAAAATGTAGAATTTAAAAAGCAAAGAGATTTTGCTTCATATTTGTGCTTCATCCTGTGCTTCAACCCAACTTTGTCTGAGAACTTTGTGGTGAGAGGTCATGGGAACTGACCCAATGAATGATATTCCAGGCCCTTGTGTGTATGTCTCCTTCAGGGAAAGCCATAGGAGGAGGCAGAGCAGCAACATAGGGTAAGAGTGGGGCATTCTTTTGTCCCCTGGACAAATACAAATCCCACACTGTCAGATTCTCACCAGTAATACCACATATTTGGATGTCTCTTACTCTACTACAGATGGTGCAGATGGTGACCCAAATGTCATAACCTGCACTGAAATGTCACATATACCCATTCAAGTAGACATGCCCTCAGGCTTTGACATACCCCCATCCAGACATCAGTACTGGATATTTGCAAACATGATTGGTTGACTGCATGCATAAAAAGAGAAGGTAAGTTTCTGCAGTTCTTAATAGTTTCAACCATTTTCAGAGTCATCATTCTCTCCCTGTTCTCCTTTCTGTTTCTTCCCCCTTCATTCCTTAGGGGGCTCTATTCTACTCAGCTTTATTGGCACCTGCTTTCGTTTTCTGAGTTCATATCAGGATTTCACCCATTTTTTTCCATCTTTCTAGGACTCATGGTGATTTGAAAATTGGCAAGCTGAATGAAAGACTGACGAGAGGCCTCCCGAACTCCAGTAGTTTCCCTACTCCTTATTTTTTTCTTTGTTTCATGCACCATCCTCAGGTTTTGTGAAATGTGTTTCTTAATCTGGTGTTATAGTAAGCAAGTTGTTCTCTTTATTTCATATTATTTTGTCTCTCCATAGTTTGACCTTGACATTTCAATTGTTCAAACTGGCAAACACATGCCAAGTGAACTTACTGGTTTTGTCATTTCTCACTTGTCTCAATTACAGTTAGGATTGGACACTCAGTTCATCCTTAGTAACTACACCTACATATCTAATTATTAACTTTTCTTGCACACAATGTTATCCTATGTACCTCATATTATACTATTTCCTTGAAATAGAGAACACATATCACTCTTGACCTTTTGAGAAATAACTTTCAGCTCTCAGTAAGTTAAATATTTGAAAATGCGTCCTGAAGTATTGCTACCACTTTCCAATATATATTTTCTCTTGCCCAAAAACTTTACACTTACAGGCTCATGTCAACTGTTAAATCAAAATAGGATGAATAAATTTATTTTTGGTGATCAGTTTCCAAATATGCCTCTACATGAGTGGGTAGAGTCAGCTTTAGAGTCTACATAATCAACTCTCAACTGCCTACTATGCAACAGTTTACCCACCACTGGAAAACTGTTCCCAAAGGCTCTGGTAAAGATTCATTCTTCTGCCATCCCAAAATAAACCCAGAGTGAGATCACACTCATATTACATGGTGCCATCACTCAAATTGAACCCTAGGGGAATGACCATAAAGTAAGTATTTCTTAATATGTGTTCAGGAGAAAGGAATGGAAGAAGTTCATGGCAAAGCTAAGATTGGTGCAGTAAAGTGGTTTTATGATGGAAAGCACTTTTTTATTTTAGTTCATCTGAATGCTGAAAATCTTGACTAAAAGAATTATTCTTATTTTTTGTGAGCAGAGAAGCTCCCACGGTGGGAGGGGACCTGAAGGGGTTGCTACTAAAAGAATTCTTTTCAACTTGTAGTAACAATGCCGGTTTATGATGAATTAAAACATATAACTTAAGAAATATATAGCAATATCTTGTAGTTTTGCACCAGGATTACCTTGTCATAGTTAATAATGATGATTTGTGCCAGGGGAATAATGTTTTCATGTCTCCTGAATGTAAGTTTCACATTAAAAATACCACATGAGCATTTTGCTAAGCTAGAGCAAGAGGATTAGATAACATCCCAGGGTCCCAGAAAAGGTCATGGATACTTCATGACAAAACATTTAGAATATTCCCAAGAGAAAACTTTATAGCAATGAAAAATGTAGTCGTTTAAGCTACTCACTATGTGAAAGAAGAGGCATTCATTACTCTTATCCACTTCCTATGGTGCTGGTAGTATTAGCTTTGTAAAAACATATCACTGTTTAAATTCTTTTAAATATCTGGATCTTTTATATTTTTCGTTGGTCTAGCTAGTGATTTATAAATATTATTTATCTTTTCTTTCTTTCTCTCTTCTTTTTTTGAGACAGGATTTTTCTCTGTCACTGAGGCTGAAGTGCAGTAGTGCAATCATAACTCACTGCAGCCTCAAACTCCTTGGCTCAAAGAATCCTCTCATCTCAGTCTCCTGAGTTGCTAGAACTACAGGCACTCACCATGACACCAGGTGAATTTTTTGTTTTTGTTTTTTCTTTGTGTAGAGGTGGCGTCTTGCTATGTTGCCCAAGCTAGTCTTGAACTCAGTCTCAAATAATCCTTCCACCTTGGCCTCACAAAGTGCTGGAATCGCAGGCATGAGCCACTGCACCCGGCTTTTTCATTTTTTCAAAGAACCAACTTTTCGTTTTGTGGATCCTTTGTAATTTTTTTCTCTGTATTTCATTTAGTCTGGCTCTGATATGCAAAGGAATGAAACTGAACCCATACCTCTCACCATATACAAAAATTAACTCAAGATAGATTAAAGACCCAAACATAAGATCTGAGGCTATAAAAATCCTAAAAGAAAACCTAAGAAAACTCTTCTAGAAATTGGCCTAGACAAAGAACTTATGATCAAGTCCTGAAAAGCAAATTCAACATATACAAAATAGAAAAATGAGACTTAAACTAAAAAGCTTCTGTACAGTAAAAGAAATAATCAACAGAGCAGACAACTTACAGAATGGGAAAAAATTTTCAAGCTATGCATTCAACAAAGGGCTAATATCCAGAATCTACAGGGAACTCAAACAACAAGAAAAAATGTCCCATTAAAAAACAAGCAAAAGACATGAATAGACATTTTTTTCTTTTCATTTTCTTCTAGCAAACGCATCCAGATCCTGAATGAATAGCCATTTTTCAAAAGAAAATATACAATCAGCCAACAAACATATAAAAAAATGCTCAACATCATTAAACATCAGAAAATGTAAATTAAAATCACAAAGAGATACCATGTTACACAGTCAGAATAGCTATTAATAAAAAGTCTAAAAACAACACATGTTGATAAAGTTGTAGAGCAAAGGGAATCCATATACACTATTGGTGGCAATGTAAATTAGTACAAACTTTATGGAGATTTCTTAAAGAACTAAAAATAGAACTACTGTTTGACCGAGAAATCCCACTACTGGGTATACACCCAAAGGAAAATAAATCATTATATCAAAAAGATACCTACATGCATATGCTTATCCTAGCACCATTCACAATAGCAAAGATATGGAATCAATCTAAGTGTCCACCAATGGAGTATTGGATAAAGAAAATTACACACACACACACACACACACACACACACACCATGGAATACTACTCAGTCATAAAAAAGAATAAAATAATGTCCTTTGCAGCCACATAGATGGAACTGGAGGACAGTACCAAAGTAAGATAACTCAGAAACAGAAAGTCAAATATTGCATGTTCTCACTTCTAAGTAGAAGCCAAACAATGGGTAAACATGGATCTACAGAGTGTAATAATGAACACCGGAAACTACAAAAGGTGGGAGGGTAGAAGGGGAGTGAAGACTCAAAAAAGTATCTATTGTGTACAATTTTTGCTATTTGGATGTATAAAGGCCCAAATGTCACCACTATACAATATACGCAAGTAAGAAGAATTCACTTGTATCCTCTAAATGTCTAAAAATAAAAAAGTAAATTAATCTTTTAACTATCACCTACAGGGTAAACATAAACTCCTTGTCGTGTGACTTTTAAAGACTTTGTATGGTTTTTTTTCTGTTTTTTTTTTTTTTTGGAATTGGAGTCTCACTCTATTGCCCAGACTGGAGTGCAGTGGCACGCTCCCAGCCACTGCAGCCTCAACCTCCTGGGCTCCGCGATCCTTCCTCCTCAGCCTTCCACGTAGCTGGAACTACAGTCGCGCGCTACCACGCCCAGCTAATTTTTTGATTTATTGTAGAGATGAGGTCTCGCCAAGTTGCCCTGGCAGGTCTCGAACCTGCGGGCTCAGGCAATCCACTCACCTCAGCCTCCCAAAGCGCCGGATTACAAGCTGAGCCACTGAGCCCGGCTAAGACTTTGTATGTTTTGACCAACTGCCTTAGAGGCCCATCTTTCTCCCTGTTCTTCTGAGAGTCACTAACCACTCTTACTTGGCACCCTTATTAACATAGAACTTTCAATCCTTTTCTATGTCACTGATGTATCTCCTGTAGAGATCCTTATATTTGGTGATTCTGTTTGGTCTTCCTTGTAGCTGTTTTAGTTTGGTATTTGCCTGTCTTAAATTGTCAGTGTTTGTTGATTGTTCCTACTGGAGCTCCTGGGGAATGATGTTGCTGTCCTTGGGTCAGGAAGAAAAGGCTGCCCTCTGACAAAGTACTGCCACTTTTGGCAGGGTTAGGGGCTAAGTAATGGCATTTTTCCTAATTTCCCTGTGTGGACTCTCTTTTCAGAAACATATCTCTGGCCTCTAAATATTCTCCAATTAGGGAAACTGGTTGCATCTCAACACCCAATCATGGAGGACTTTATCAGAAACTTCCCAAGTTGAAAGCCTCTTAGTTTGATCTTTCTATACTAATATGAGTTTCTCTTGGTCCTGAGAGGTTGATGCTATGTTTCTAATCTTTTGTGTTTCCTTAGGGCTCCTCAATCCTCTGTAAGGGTTGTTGGTGTACAAAGGTTAAGTCTAAGTGGTGGGCCTGTAATATCACTTCCCTGCAAAACAGTGTGTGTAATAGATGAGGGGTGAGTGCACTTCCTCACCCCTTTCCCTCTCCACACTTGTCTCCTGGATGATCTATTTTCTCATCTTCTAATTGGATGACAAGAGAGGTGCCAGGGTTGCCTCAGGGAGACTGGATACCCTGATTGCTGGTGGCTTATTGTTCCGCATCTGAAAACCACCAATGCTTAGGTTTTTAGTCCCAACCTCAACACAGAAAAACATGAAAGAGGAGGAAGAAAGATTTCAGTTTAGCAATAAAGTGATAGAACAGGATTTTTACGTTACTTACCAAAGAATACCGCTATTTTTGTTTTCTTCAATCTGAGTAAGGTGCAAAATGAAAAAAATAAACTATCACCAAAATATTATACCATATATAATATATGTTATATTTACACTTGAAAAAAAGAATGTGAAATACAATCTTTTGTGATAAATGAAAATTGAGAGAGTTTGTCATCAGCACAGCAACACTACAAGCAATGCTAAATAAAGTTATTCAGGCTGAAGCAAAATGAGATCCAGTGGAAATTTTGATCTACAACAAGTAATAAAGAGCACCACAAGTGGTAAATATGTAGGTAAGAAAACATTATCTTCTATTTTCCTTTAATTATAAAAATAAGAACTGACTGTTTAAAGAAAAAACAATTTATTCGTCTATAATGAATGCAGAAATGAAATATATGTCCACAACTACACAATTGAAATAAGTGAATGAATGTATGCTACAGTAAATTTATTATGTTTTATGTGATGGTAAAATAATAATACAATTTATAGCTAAAAGGTAAATAAAGATACTAAAATACTAAAAATGTTTTATCTCCAAATAAGTTAAGAATGTGGAACAGAGGAATAACAAATAGGATAAAAAGAAAACAAAATGCAAACTTAAGAATACTGTTGGGACTATAGATATATCATACAAAGTAAACTTCAAGAAAAAGAATATCACATGATATAAAGTGGATAGTTCACAAAGATAGTTGGCTAATAAATAATAATGCTAAATGTGTGCCCACTTAAAAACACAGTTCCAAAATTTATGAGACAAATTCAGACATATCTGCAGGAAGAAAGAGATGCATCTACAATCATAATTGATTATTTTTATCACTTGTCTTTCAGTAATGAATAGAACTAAATAAAAATAAGTAAAAATTTAGAATATGTTGATAATACTTTCATCCAAATTATTGTAATTGACATTTTATAGAGCACTACACCTAGTAACTGTGTAATTCATATTACTTTCAAGGGCACATGGAATGCTCATTAAGTTAGACTTTATCCTGTGCCATAAAATATGTGTTCATAAATGCCAAAAGTTTGACACCTTACAGAATATGTTCTCTAGCCAAAATAAAATTAAATTAGAAGTCAACACACATGAACTATCCAGAAATACCTATAAATGTTCCCCAAATATTCCTAAATGAAATAATAATAGAAATAAAGTCATGAGGGAAATTTAAATATATTTTGAATCAAATATTATATAATCACTACATATCAAAATATGTGGGAGACAGCTAGAGTAATGCGTGAAGGGAAATTTATAGTTTTAAATGCTTAGTAAGAAAAACAGAAAGTCTTAAAAATCAGCCACCTAAATTTCCATTTTTAAAAGCTAGCAAAAGAAGAGCAAATTAAATCCAAAGTAAGTAGGAGGAAAGAAATAATCATGAGAACAGAAACAATTAGACTAAAAAACAGAGCAGCAATAGAGAAAAATTTGAAAGGCAAAAATTTATCTTTTAAAAGATTAATAAAACGTATATATTCCTAGGAAGACTGACCAAGGAACAAAGAGTGAGGAAACACTTCAGCAACAGGAACAAATGTACATCACTACAGGTTTTAAAGATATTAAAAGTTCAATAACAGTATGTTCTCTGGCCACAATAAAATTAAATTGAAAATCAATATTATTACAATAATCAGGATTTTTTCTAAGAATAGGAAGTATATTTCCTTTCTCAGTTGTGTGCCTGATTAGCCAATGTGTGTACTCATTGATTTGATCCCACATTAACTGAATAGCAGAAAAGAGAATTGGGGGAAAATAGCATTGTGGGAAATACCTGGTAGAGAAGGGTTTAGGACTGTCACAACATTGAAAGAACTGAGAGAAGATGATATTTGAAGACTATAGTCTTTCTAGTACTGCAACAATATTTAGGTAACTAAGAGGCACACATGGTAGAGGGATAATATGAAATCCACTAGCTGGAGGTCAGTGGGGGAGTGGTGACCAAATCTTGCAAGGGTTTTTCAATGCTTAGGGGAGCTACATTGAGGTGAGTCCCTCATCAATAAGGCATTGGTATAATTACAACCCATTCTCATTAAGCTTTCAACTATAATCTTATAAAGCAGTTATGTCAATAATAGAATGGAAATGGAAAACTATGTCAGTTGAGTAAAGAGTTGCTTGCTCCTTTCTTTTTCACTTTCTGTATCTCACCACACCATGGAGAAGAAAGTAAGCGCTTAGAAGGGAAAGCAGCAAGGGGAGGGAATGTACAACACTTGACAATTCCTCTTCACACTATGGAGTTGAAGGTCATAGTGTGGTCTAGAATAACCTGGGGTAGATGATCTAAGATTTACATTGAGTTAAAAAATCAAATTTTAAAATAAGTGGGACGGACTCATAAATATCAGTGTGAGATCACTCTAACAATATTACTACCAAGTTCTGGAATTTGGTCAATCCACGCATGTAAAGGGAATGTTTTCAACTAGATGGAAAGAAGTCACTGGAAAAAACAGAATTACTCCATGCTTGCACTCCAATGAGTTGAGAATCTTTAATACTGTATTTCTTCTTACAGTTGACGAGATCAGGCATGTTCAGGGTGGTAAGGCTGTAGACAGTAAATCTTTTACAGTTGAGATGTGACTTTATCTCAGCTATTATTCCTCTTCCTGTCTCTATCTGCTTGTTCTTCCTCTTGCTCATTTCTTTTTTCTCTGTATTTAGTCCTTCTAGGGTTGGGGCCTGGGGCAGCTGTGAAAATAAGCCAGGCTGAGCTTCAGAATACTAAGGATGGAGTGCCCAGACTGTTTGTACTTAGCTGTGTGAGACTGCTTGGCTCACTTAACTTCTCTGAATCTGCTTTCTCAATATGTGAAGTGGGTCCTACC
The DNA here is from genome assembly GCA_963574415.1 of Tarsius wallacei. Lineage (NCBI taxonomy): Eukaryota > Metazoa > Chordata > Mammalia > Primates > Tarsiidae > Tarsius > Tarsius wallacei. The sequence continues at coordinate 3,365 of CAUYQG010201368.1, read as the reverse complement.
CAAGGACACACATGCTGCTGTGCTTGCAGGATGACTGGAAAAGCTTTAAAAGGCAGAAAATGATAATCAGATGTGAGGTGACTCAAATTAAACTGATACTTTTCCAAAATCCAAGGTAGGTCTTTGTACATATCACATTTGTTCTGTCATCATCTCCTGCCAGCATCCTGCAAGTGAAAGGACGCTAATACTAGGAAGGACTGCAGCATTTGGTCCCCAAGGGCCAGCATCAATTCTGCCTGGCTGGATGCCTTTCCTCATCTGTTGCATAGCAACCACCCCTGTCAGCTGCCTGTTTTTCCTCAGCACTTCCTCTGTAATGTGTCTGCAGTGAAATATGAACAGACTCAGGAAAGGACGTTTGAAACACTATTTTAAATGCTTTCTACTGTCAAATCTGTATCTATACTTCTAACTTGGTCTATGACTTTTAGGCCCCTTATCCAACTGTCCACTTCCATTCTACAATTGGAAATCTCTTGTACTCTGAAAATGGACATGTCTCAAATTGATTTCTTATAATACATATAAGAAATATAATACATATATTCTTATAAACATCACATTTTTTACTTACCTTTTCAAACTGAGTGACTATCACAAACATACATTCAGATTCTCAAGCCAGAAATCTGTGAGTCTTCTATCACCACTCATTTCCTGCATTCCTTTCCTATATTCAAACCACCATAAACATCTTTAATATTCTACCTTTAATATAGGTTTGCCGACTTCTCTTCCTTTGTTTCATTCTAGTTAAGGCCGCTATTCTCTCTCTATTCTGGCCTTCTGAAGGAGTCTCTTAAATGCCCCCCTCTTCAAATACTTTTTTCTACTACAATCGGTTCTCCACAGAGTCACTAGAGTAATCATCTCAGAATGTAAATCAAATCATGCCACAATTTTAAAAAAACTTAAAAAAAATTTCAGTGTTCCTGTCAGCAGCCAGATCACCCTCTCAGTTAGGTTGCCTCAGACAAAGGTACATATCCTTTTTGCTGCTTGGATACCCCTCCATAGATGTCATGAAATCCACTGCCCTTCCTCTTACACAGTCCTTTCTTACACAGAACACAACATCATTAGTTAGGTATTAATATTAATATAGCCTTGTTTTATCCACATGACAATCTGGTCAGTGGTTAAATAAATGTCTCCAGGCTTTCCACACCTACAAATGCTCTCTGAGGTTGACTCTAAAAATGTCTCATTTCTTTGTTAAATGATGGTTTTCCTCATCCTTTCTTAATGTCATGAAAATATTATTCAAAAAGAAAGATTTTTGGTTAAAAGCATAAACGTATCATAACTATGAATTCACATTTTATGTAATATAACAAAAGAATCTTATGTTGTGAATATTCAGGTGTTTTCCAGTTTTTATAATCGCATATGAAAAGTGAAATTTTTGCTTTTAAATATTAAAATTGTTTTTTTGCAGTTAATTTCTAAAAGTGGAATTGTTGATATGCGATTATATACATATTTCTAAAGCTCTTATGTATATATTGTTCTCCAAAATGGCTGTATCAATTTATAGTGCTACAACTATGTGTGAATGCCAGTTTTACTGCATTGTAATCAACACTGGTCGCTATTCTCTTTAAACATTTGCCAGTCCTGTATTTGAAAAATAAGTTATTTAATATGGTTTAGTTAAAAATATATTTAATCTCTTTTAACTGTAGAAACCATTCAGTCTCAGGCTAAAAAACTGAAAAACACATATGGGAATGAAAAACAAAATAAAAATAGTCTCACACTAATATAACCACTGCTATTATTTTAAATATTTTATTTACATTCATTTGTTTATCCTTGACTCCTTGTTTTCCTTCACACCCAATATTTAACCAATCTGTCAGGAAAATATTTTGGTTCTAGCTTGAAAATATATTTACAATTTAACCACTTTTTTTAAAAAACAGTTCTTTTTTTAACTTAAAATTTTTTTTATTTTAAAACTGTGCAAAATTCAGGTGTTAGGTATATAAATATTCATTGTACAGGTACCCTTGTTGATGAGGTGTGCCTCCACTTCCCCAGGCAGATTTCCACTGCTGTCAGTCCCACCTCCCCACTCCCCCACTCCCTCCGCAGTTTCCCGCTACTGTCAATTCTTTTCTTATAGTATTACAATAGCTGTTCAAGGTCCACTTATGCGTGAGAACATGTGATACACAGTTCTTTGTTTCTGTGAAAGATCACTCAGTATTATAGACTGAAATTCCATCCAGGTTTCCGCAAAGTTCATGATTTTGTTTTTCTTTATGGCTGCATAATATTCCATTGTGTATAATGTACCACATTTTTAATCCAGTCCTCTTTTGATGGGCAGCACAGTTGTTTCCATGTTCTTGCTATTGTGAACAATGCTGCGATAAACATAAGTGTGCAGGCATCTTTTTTATAGAGGATTTGAGTTCTTCCGGGTGTATTTCCAGTGGGGGGATTGCAGGGTCGTATGGAAGGTCGATTTTTAGCGCTTTTAGGAATCACCACACTGTTTTCCACAGAGACTGTACTAGTTTACACTCCCACCAACAGTGTAGAAGTGTTCCCTTTTTTCCACATCCTCTCCAGCATCTGTTATTTTTTGAGTTATTGATGATGTCCATTCTGACTGGAGTTAGGTGTTATCTCAGTGTAGTTTTAATTTGCATTTCTTTGACGACTAGTGAGGCTGAACATTTCTTCATGTATCTGTTGGCTGCTTGTATGAGAACAGTCTATTCATATCTTTTGCCCACTTTGTAATGGGGCTGTCTGTTTTTTTCTTTTCAGCACATTTGAGTTTCTTGTAGATCCTAGATGTTAGGCCTTTGTCAGACATGGAGTTGGCAATTATTTTTTCCCAGTTTGTGGGCTGTCTCCCTGCTCTCTTGATGGTTTGTTTTGCTTTGCAGAAGCTTGTCAGTTTGATGAGGTTCCACTTGTCTATCTTATTTCTTATGGTATGGGCACTTCGGGTTCTGATCAGGACTTGGTTGCCAGTGCCAATTTCCATTAGGGTGTCTCCTGCATTTTCTAAGGTTCTTATAGTTTGAGGTTTTATGTTTAGGTCTCTGATCCATTTAGAGTTAATTTTTGTGTATGGTGATAGGTAGGGGCCCTGTTTCAATCTTCTGCATGTGGTCAGCCAGTTTTCCCAGCACCATTTACTGAATAGATTCTCGTCTCCCCAGTGGTTGGTGGTGGAGGCTTTGTCAAAGATGAATTGGTTGAGAAATTGAGGTTTTGTTTCTGGAATCTCAATTCTATTCAAAAACCAGTTTTATAGTTACCACTCTTGATCAAACAACCATCATTGCTCATGTGGACCATTATAATAGCATCCTCACTAGTCTCCCTGCTTTAACCCTGTC
>CAUYQG010201366.1:0-14117 GCA_963574415.1 Tarsius wallacei | reverse complement strand
GAGAGAATTGCCTGAGCTTGGAGGTTCAAGACCAGCCTAGGCAACTTGGCGAGACCTCGTCTCTACAATAAATCAAAAACTAGCTGGGCGTGGTGGCAGGTGCCTGTAGTTCCAGATGGTCTGCAGACAGTGCTTCATGGCCCCACAATCTGACGCCATCTTCACGCTCTGGCACCACACCACTGAGCCTGAAGGCTGAAGCAGAAGGATCACCTGAGCCTAGCAGGTCGAGGCTATGGTGGCCGTGAGCATGCCACTGTACTCCAGCCTGAGTGACAGTGAGATGCCAACTCAAAACAAAAAAACAGAAGCAAAACCTGTAGCAGAACCACCACAATCCATATCCTTATTACATCAAAAATGATTCTTCAAGTTGTTTAAGCAGAAGAGCACTTTTATAGATCTAATTCTGCTGTGTGAGCCTTTGCACATACACAAGTTTACTAGCAGAAAATAAGGCTCACTAACCACTTTGACGCCAAAGTGAACATGTGTCCACTAAAAACCAGGTGCATGCGGACCTGCAGAATCCCATGACAAGAAAAACAGAGGTTCCACACCACCTGAGACCAGAGAAACGCAGGTTAGAGCAAGGGGCCATATTTTCAAATTTAAGTTAGCCAAGGAGAAACTTCTGTGACAAGTTTGTAGCAAAAGATTCATTCTTCCAGGGCTGATGGGTAATGTGAATGCTAAGTACTTCTCAAAATGAATGTATTTCAAGGATTGAACAAAAGAAATCCCTCTTCCAAAAACAACTCCACTTCTACAAAAACCTTAGCGAAACACAGTAATTTCAGAGGTAAAATGTGACATGTATAAATATATTTATTGAATGTAATTTACAACACTAAAAACAAGTAGGTGTGACCTGAATGGTCAAAAATAGAGGGGAATGCCTAGTGTGGTGGCTCATACCTATACTCCCAACACTTTGGAAGGTGGAGACGAGAGAATTGCCTGAGTCCAGGGGTTCGAGACCAGCCTGGACAACTTGGCGAGACCCCGTCTCTACAATAAATCAAAAATTAACTGGGTGTGGTGGTACACACCTGTAGTTCCAGCTACTTGGAAGGATCAATCACCTGAGACCAGCAGGTGAAGGCTGGTGGCCAGTGTGTGCCACTGCATTCCAACCTGGGTTACAGAGATTCCTACTCAAAAAAAAAAAAAAAAAAAAAGAAGGGAAAAAACTGATGATATTTTGCTAAAATACTATTATGTAGCTGCTAAATATACTTACAAAGATGATGCATACCAAATGGAAAAAAATTCACATATATTAAATTATACAGGAGTTTTATAAAGATCAAAAAAAGAATAAACAAAGCAGGGTAGTAGGCTGAATTATTACTTTGTAAACTCCTAATATTATGTTGTATTTGTAGACTTTTTTTTTTTTTAGTTGGATTCTCACTGTCGCCTAGGCTGGAGTGCAATGGCAGATGGCATAATCACAGCTCACCAAAGCCTCAACCTCCTGAGCACAGGCAATCCTCCCTCCTGAGTAGCTGGGGTTACAGGCACACCTCACTGTGCGTGGCTAATTTTTTTTTAAGAGATGAGGTCTCCAACTACTGGGCTCAAGCGATTCGCCAGTCTCGGCCTCCCAAAGTGCTGGGATTACAGGCACGAGCCACTGCATCTGACTGTGTAGAATTTTGTAAAAACAGTTTATAGGGCAGGCACGAAAAAGAGGTCTATGGTAGCTGAGTGTGGTGGCTCAAGCCTGTAATCCCAGCACTTTGGGAGGCAGAGGTGAGAGGACTGCCTGAGCTCAAGGATTCAAGACCAGCCTGAGCAACATGGCAAGGCCTTGTCTCTACAATAAATAAAAAAAATTAGCCAGATGTGGAGGCACATGCCTGTAGTTCCAGCTACTTGGAAGGCTGAGGCAGAAGGATCATCTGAGTCCAGTAGGTCAAGGCTGCGGTGGTCATGAGCGTGCCACTGCACTTCAGCCTGGGCTACAGAGTGAGACTCCAACTCAAAAAAAAAAAAAAGAAGAAGAATTTTATTGTTTCTTTGATTTCTGAACCCAAAAATGAAGAAAAAATCCTGGGATTCACACCTCACCTCAGTCTGACTATTCAGCTGGGAGGTACAACAGATTCCATCAGACTACACTTAGAGGCTGATGATGGGAGAGGCAAACTCCAGCAGGCGTCACCACGGGGTTGAACCAACTTCCACTGTAAAGAACAGGCATTTGGTCCAAGTTGAGGACACCCCACAGCCACCTGAGAACCACCTCTGGAACCCTGGGAGTCGTGCTGTATGCCTGTATGCCGCCTCACCTTAAGCCCAATAGGGAGGGCTCGGCAAGCCTACATACATGTAACATGTAGTCAACACACGCGTGGCAGTAGACGGTGTCCCTCCAGGAGAGGGAACAACATGCTTCCATTAATCCTTCCAAAGCTACTCACACAGAGACAGCCCCCACAAAACTTAAGCCAGATCGCTGCACCCTTTCACCCACCAGCAAATTATTAATCTGCTGCCCAGGTTACAGCCTTTCCTGCTCCTTGGGAACAAAATCACAAACAAGGCCAGTCACAACCTCAACTTAACTGGCCGCCCTTCCACAAGCTGTCGGCTTGGACTCTGGTTTCCACAGAATAACAGGTGCCAGTTCAAATCAGTACCAAGCTCCCCAGATGGCTCACAAAAGTCTGGTTAACCCATAATGGAGCCAAGGTGGGCTGGTGTCAGTCTCAGTTGTAGGTCCAGGGAAGGGGGTGGGGGGCAGACACTGCATTGAGAGGATAAGGACTCTGGAGAGTGTGAGGTCACAGACAGCAGCTCCCACCATGATACACTGCCCGGTTCCATCTCCAAATTAGGAAGGAGCCAGGTGATGAACAGGAGGCTACCAAAATGAGGCTTGAGACAACAGGGAAACCAGAAGAGGGTGGACTCCGACATGAGAGCCGGGCCAAGACAGAGGACTCGCTAAGAGGAGAAGAGACCACCACTCCTCATTCTTTCAAAAGCTCAGGCAAGCATAACTTCCATTCAGCTACCAGCTACTTTCTCCACCTTCTCAGTCAGGAACTGGCTGCAAAGGACCAATCAGGCCTGTTTCCGGAACACAAGCCACCATCGTAAGTCCTTAAAACAAGAAAGCTTTGTAGGTTGTTTATTCCCTCTGGGAATCTGAAACAGTAATCTTTTTTTTTTTTTAATCAGAGTCTCACTGTCACCCAGGCTGGAGTGCAGTGGCATGCTCACTGCCACCACAGCCTCAACCTGCTGGGTTCAGGCGATCCTTCCGCCTCAGCCTTCCAAGTAGCTGGAACTGGTGCATGCCACCACACCCAGCTAATTTTTTTTTTTATTTACCGTGGAGACAAGGTCTTACCGAGTTGTCCAGGCTGGTCTCGAAGTCCTGGGCTCAGGTAATCCTTTTGCCTCCGCCTCACAAAGTGCTGGGACTATAGGCATGAACCCGGCTTAGCAATCATTTTCAATAATGACTTTGCTATGTGCTGTGGCCAGGCTACTCTAGACTGAAAATAATCTTGGGCAGTCCCTTTTATATGAGACCAACCCAGCAAATACAAACTTACTGTCACCTCCAATCCCCAAGATTACTGCTAATCAATGATCTACTGAATGGCAGAAAGGCTCTACCTCAGAACTAAAGGCTAAAACGTTGATGGTTTGACAATTAAAAAATAAAAATAAAGAACTAGAGGTAAAAACGTATGCATAGTGGAGAACTTGGTACCCTATAAAGTCATCAGGGTCCAATCTAAAACAAAATCCATGGACACTGAGAAATAAAACGTAAGTTCCAACTCCTAGAACTTCATTTCTTAGCAAATCACTGCCTTCTTCTTCCACCCTAAAGCCAAACATATAGACCATTACTCTGCTAAGCTCTGGTCTGGCCACATGGCTCTTTGAGCTATGTCCGCCATGTTTTCCTAAGCTTTGGCCGCCTCCCCTACCTTGGGAAGGTGAATCTCCTCTCTAATTTATTTTCTAAATAAACTATATTTTCCAATCTAAAGAAAAAAGTCAAACATATAAGGTTCATGTTGTAATAGTCTGTGGTGTACAGCAAATGTGATTTCCCAGGAAGAGGCGACATATTAACAGAAGCGATGGCATGTCCTCAGGATCGGTACCACAGGGCTGAAACCCATGTCTGAGGTGACCCCGGAGAGTATTCTGTTGCTAAGAAGTGCAGGTGCTTACTCTAAGGAGGAATCAAACAGAGGTCAGCCCCTTCTAAGGGCATGGATTCCTTTCCCAGAAAAAGTATTTACACACCAATTCTCACAGCATTTCAGGAGGCTCTCAGAGAACCTCACTGGGGATTTAGTCACAGTGCTCTTAAGGCAAGGGTGGTTTTTCTCCACACAAGTGGAAAATCAATGCAGATGCAGGCATGGCTACCAACTCCATAGACTGGGCTGAGCCAGAAGCCCTCTGCAGGAGATCCCAAGAGAGCAGGACAGACATCTAAGTATGGTGAAGCGGGAACAGCATGCTAGGGAGCAGCCCAGGGAACGGCGGAAGGAGCCTTCTTCAAAACAAAACTTAATTTGTGCTTTAAATAAAGATTAAAGTATATATTTACTTAGCTCCAAACCAGTAGTTCTAAACGCAGTTCTAAAACCATTAAACCATATTTCTTATCAAAAATAACAGTAATAAAAATAAAAACAAAATGAAATTTGAACTGGCACCTGTAAGATGGTGATATAAAAGACTGTTAAATGGAGAGGGATGGGGGAATTCCAGAATGTTCCAAAGGAGAGTTCTCTTTGGTGAAGGGGAAAAAACGGTCTTGCCTTTTCTGAAAGGGAAGTAGCAGGAGCCAGGCTGCAAAGGCCCCTGGGAAGGGCCCACCTGCCATGCACACCCTGAAGTGAGGGTCCACCCTGTGGGAAATGTTAACAGGAAGCGCTAGGGGTTTCTGAGGGGACAGGACAAACAAACAAACTCACATGTGTGTCAACTACCCAGGCGTGAAGTGGCAGAAGATGCAGATGAGGGGCACCTAACGGAAAGGTTATTTTAAAAAAGTCAAGCAAAAAACAGTGGCAAGCTGGGCTCGGTGGCTCAGCCTGTAATCCCGCGCCTTGGGAGGCTGAGGTGAGTGGATTGCCTGAGCCTGTGGGTTCGAGACCTGCATGGGCAACTTGGTGAGACCTCATCTCTACAATAAATCCAAAAATTAGCTGGGTGTGGTAGCGCGTGACTGTAGTTCCAGCTACTCGGAAGGCTGAGGCGGAAGGATCGCCGGAGCCCAGCAGGTCGAGGCTGCGGTGGCCGGGAGCGGCCACTGCACTCCAGTCTGGGCGACAGAGTGAGACTCCAACTCAAAACAAAAACCAAAAAACAGTGGCAGCCAGGGCTGACAGAGGGACTTACAGAAAGAAGCCAAAAGAACAAGATGGGAAACTGAAACCAACAGGTTCCACGGGAAGCCAGGCTGGAAGAGAAAACAAAACAGCCCAAGCAATGGGCAAAGAACAATGGCAGACATACCCACGAGCACTGACTGTGAGCCCTTCAGACCCCACTACAGAGAGCCCCTGGAGACTGGAACCCCATATAAATGGAAGAAAGAATACTTTGGAGATACACAGGGTCAGGTCTCAATAGGCAAACGAATACTTCCCACCTAGCACACAGCGACAGATCTATTCTGGGTGGTTCCACACCACAGACCTCAAAATATGTGGAGGTTCAGGGAAACTGACCTCAGCCCAAGGTAAAGAGAGTATTTAACACCTACAGGGTATAAAAAGAGGACAGCCGGCCGCTCTGAGTGGTGATCTCTCCAACAGTGGAGGCAACCAAGAAGAAACAAAATGCCCAGCCTATGAGCAATTCTGTGTAAGAGGGACCTTCGAGAGGCGAGCTGGCTAAACAGGCCACTAAGGGAATACGACACAATCTTCATCCTTATGAGGCCTGTTCAGTATTTACAAATAACCAACACATAAAAATTACTCAAAACCACTTTCTGATGAGCTATTTCTCAAAACATGTTGCCAGCAAAGCTCTCCTCTCTAGTCTCATCCTCCCACGCCTTGCTCCAAATGTCACTTCCTTCTCTGAGGCAGTGTGCTGAACTCTAACAAAGTTCTTAGAATGTTTGCCTGATTCCCTGGAGACTTCTGATTAAATGTGTCATTAACACACGAACAACACTCAGGGAAAATCAAGCACTGTACTGCTTATTCAAGGGCCTGGCATGAGAGCCAGGAGCAAGGGGCCTTTATGTAAGACAGGTTTCAAGGTTAGTTCCTTAGGAGAGGGATGGTGCCGCTGCCCTTTTTAAAATAAGTCATTACTATTCTCCATCTCAGAACCTTTACTTGCTTCCAATGAGGATATGGTAAACATATGATGTTTGTATACATCATATACAATGTAATTACCAAAGATTTTCCAAAATAACCTCAGAAAGACAGGGACAACTCTTCCTAGAATGTGTTAAAAACAATCAGTCTCATTATTTTAGCCATACAACATATATTTTTTCTTTTTCTGAATATTCTAGTAACATGTTAAATACTGTTTTGAGTTTAGCTACCAAAACAAAATAAAAGAAGAAGATAACAGAAAATGCACACAGCCTCCCAGTACCAACAATCAGAAAACACATTCCACAGGGCAGTGGATCTGCTGCCTGGGTAATGCGTCACCATGGCAACAGGCAGGCTGCTAGGAAACCAAGAGAGGATAAGCCCAGGAGGGGCAGCTTCCACCTCAGGTCCCAGCATGCAGGCATTTCTCAGGGGAATCCCTGCACCAACCCCCTAAGAGTGGAAGATAGTGCAGTGCACTCAACATTGGCTGCTCAAACGGCCAGCGGCACAAATACCTTCTACAGCAAGATCACTTGTCTCTTCTTCATAGAATCCTGCTTTTGGAAAACACTCCACACAGCAGAATAAAAATACAGCCCACTTAATCATTCAGAAATAGCACATGCTCAGGGATAACCTGCCTTGATTTGGAGGCAGTAAGGTCCAAATCTTCCTCTCATCGGCTAAGAAATCAGTGGCAATAAAGCTCTTAAGCTGGCTAGGCTGACATCCCATCACCTCTGGTGCCAATAAACTGACAAAAGTTCTTACTTCCCTGCTTTTCCTCTCCTGCAACTGCCTCACTTTTTAATTTTCCTCACAAGGCAGATCATTCCAGGGCAAGAAATCTATCTACACAAAGAAGGGAACAGATGCCTCAGGTAAAACATCTTTGCAACAAGAGACACTGGGGACAAGAATGCAATCTTCGTGGATCATACAAGAGTGATGCGATGGAAACTTATTTGGAGAAGGGAAATTTCTAAGTGGTTCACTCAAGAACACTCTAGTCCAATAAAAACTACTAACAAAGCTCTTCTTCCAAAGCATCAACATACCAGGTGATGAGCAGAGATGAACTTAAATCACCTTAGATAAGATTATGTTGCAGCCCCCAACCATGAAAGTGAGCCTCTGGCAGGACTGCTCAGATTCTAGTCAAGTGAGCAGGTCCAGGCAGGGGCCAGAGGCAGCGTCTGTGCAATGTTCACTTACATCTCGTGTGCTGTCCAGCAGGCGACGCAGCCACCACACTAGCCGGCACTGGGCACTGGCTCCCTCCATCGACCCTGCCAACCAGCTGTGTGGCCTCTGCACATCTGCAGAAGACAATACTATGCTAACTAGATTTCATGCAAACCCCACTCAGAAAATTCAGGATTCTCAACTTGTCTACATATTGTTTATTAACTAAAAAGTTTCAAAAAGAAGCTGGGCACAGTGGCTCACACCTGTAATCCCAGCATTTGGGGAGGCGGAGGCAAGAGATTGCCTGAGCCCAGGGATTTGAGACAAGCCTTGGCAGCTTGGCGAGACCTTGTCTCTACAATAAATCAAAAAGTTAGCCAGGCGTGGAGGCGTACACCTGTAGTTCCAGCTACTTGAAAGGCTGAGATGGAAGGATCACCTGAGTCCAGCAGCTCGAGGCTGCAGTGGCCATGATCAGGCCACTGTACTCCAGTCTGGACGACAGAGTGAGACTCCAACTCAAAAAAGTTTCAAAAAGAAAGTTTCAGATACATGTGTGTCTACTATAAATGTCACTTCTGGCTGACTTTAGTTCATATTTACTAGAAATACCGCCTTCATTTGAAACACTGAAATCCAAAATTTTGACTGCAGCATGAGTTACAGCAAGATAATAGACTGCCCCAGAATTCGAATGTAGTTATCCTCCTCAGAGGGCTGGTGTGAGAATTAAATCAAGTAATGTTAAGTAAAAAACAGAACACCTCAGCAAGAATTAGCTATTATGATTACCTGTAGTTCCTGCTAATCAGCTAAACCAGTGGTTCTCAAAGTGTGGCCAGAGAACCCTGAGGATCCCAGTGACTCTTTCTGGAGGTCTGTGGGGTCTAAATCCTAATAATACCAAGACATCAGTTGCCTCTTCATTCATTCACTCACAAACACACAACAGAATTCTTGTGGAGACATATGACATGTGACACTGCAACAGACTGAACACAGAAGCAGGTGAGAATCCAGTCAGGTGTTATAGAGAATTCAAAAATGTGAAACGAGCCACTCTTCTCACTAAGTATGTTTGTGCTTAGGAAACCAGTTTTTTCATTAAAAAACAGAATATGTTAACATGTAATCGGATCATCAATACTTCTAAATGGGTACTTTTAAAATTATCCATTTAATGTGCAAGATGGTCAATGTCAACAGATACAATCCACATAAACAAATGCTCCAGGGTCCTCAATAACTTATGCATGTACAGGGATGCTGAGACTACAGTTCTTGACACGCTTAACCTCCAGGTTAAGCGTGTCAAGAACAGCCAACTTCTGGAATCAAACGGGGGGGGGGTATGATAATGATAACTTCCTCAAATTACAGCTGGTTCCCAGATTTACCTCAAATCAGAGCCACCAGAAACATCTAAGTTATGCTGGGCTCTATGCTTCTGCTACCTACATAAAATTCTCTCCAACAGGCTTGGGAGGGGTCCCCTCTAACCAGGACACAAACTATTATAAAGGTCAACATTTCACTTGAGCCCAAAGTCACTCTTGATGTGTCAACACTTAAAAACACCTTCTTAAAATTAATTTCAGAAAGATACTGTATTTAATCGTGATGAAGAGGTGGCACTGTTACCAAGTACATTTCATGCACACCAGCCTACCAGCACTTCCTGAGTTGACATCCACTTGGCTACAATCACACCGTCACTCATCCATGCTGAGCACCTATTACGTGCCAAGCACTGTTCCACATGCTGCAGGCACCGCAAGTGTCAAAACAAATATATCATTCCTAATCTTTCTGTTGACAGAAGTTCAGATTATTTCTGGGTTTTCTGTTACAAACCACTTCTATAGAAATTCCTATACACATCTCCTTGTACACATGAACAAACATTTATCTAGGGGACCTGTCCAGGACAGGACCACTGAGTTGTGAAGCATACACATTTTCACCTTAATTAAAAATTGTTGGCCAGGCTTGGTGGCTCAGCCTGTAATCCCAGCACTTTGGGAGGTTGAGGCGAGTGGATCACCTGAGCCCACCCATAGGTTCGAGACCAGCCTCGGCAACTTAGTGAGACCTCACCTCTACAATAAAATAAAAAATAGCTGGACGTGGTAGTACGCCTGTAGTTCTGGCTACTTGGAAGGCTGAGGCGGAAGGATCACCGGAGCCCAGTAGGTCAACGCTGGGGTGGCTGTAAGCGTGCCACTGCGCCCCAGCCTGGGCGACGGAGTGAGACTCCAACTGAAAAAAAAAAAATTGCTAGGTACCTGATCTCAAACCAGGCAAAGTGGGAACCATAGGGAGGCCCAAACTTTACCTGTCCAATGTCTACTTGTATACCTAATCCTGAATTGTACCCCACAGCTTTAAAATATATATAAACTTTAAAAAAAAAAAAAAAGCCCTCCAAGATGGTTTTGCAGTTGCTATTTTCCCACAGTATATTCAATTTCCAGTTACTGCATATCCTCATTAACATTTGATATTGTAAAAGCTAAATTTTGCCAACTTGATAGGAGTAAAAAGAAGTGATTTCATTGGCATTTCTTTTTATTTTCTTCGATTATATCTTAGAGGTCATTCCATGCTTGTACAGATAAATCTTTTTTTTTTTTTTTAATTTGGGACAATTTTAGAATTACAGGAAAGTTGCAAAGGTAGTACTGTGAGTGCCCACACACCCTTCACCCACCTTCCCCTGGTGTTTACATGTTATATAACCATGGAACACTTGTCAAAACCAAGACATTAATATCGGGACAATGCTGTTAGCCAGACTGCAAACTTTATTTGGATTTTAAACAATTTTTCCACTAATCTAATTTTTCTGTTCCTGGATCCAATCTGGAATACCACACTGCACTTGATTTTCAGGTCTCCTTAACTTCTTCACACCTCCCACGTAATTTTTATTATAGTATGTTGTTATAATTGTTCTATCTTATGAGTTGTTGTTAATCCCTTGCTGTGTCTAATCTATAAATTAAACTCTCTCACAGAGAGTTTCATTGTGTATAGAAAAAGCATAGTAAAGTAAATCTAGGGTTCAGTGCCCTCAAGTTGCCGGCATCCACGGGGGGGGGGGTGTCTTGGAACCCCAGAAAGGGGGGAGGAATACTGTATACAATATTTGTAAAACGTTTAAAATATCCAAACTATGCTATACCCACTGTTGACAGTTACAGTTACATGTTTCAAAGTATAAAGACCAGCAGGAGCATGAAACACACCAAGTCCAGCAAGGTGGTTGAGTACTGTGTACACCAGTGTTCGTTATAATCTCTTCTACTTTTCTGGATGTCTAAAATGTTCCACAACTAAAAAACAGCAAGGAGCGAAAAGGAGTCCGTGTGACAGGCTACCGCTTGTATTTAAAACAAACAAACAAAAAAAAACAGGAAGGAAGAAACCCCCCCCCCCCCGCCCCAGCACCTGCCTTAGGGAAGACTCCCAACAGGAGCCGGTACCAAGTTGTCTGAGGCAGGCCTGGGGACAACGGTGGGGGGGCGGGGGGAACGACACATTTTTTCCTCTACACCCTGTGACACTGATGGAGCTTGTTTGTCTGGATGCAACTATGCAGGCCACCAGGACCCGGCTCTGATCTGCAGGGCTGCTCTGATATCAGACTCACCTCATAGCTGAACCTAGTTGGACTACCTAGCGTATGAACTCCCAGCTCCCTAACTGCTGTCTACCTACCCTGGCTTGTTTTCCTGACTCATAATTACGCCCAGCATATATATTTTTAATAAGTCAATTTAATTGTTTGTTTAACTCGCAACAGCCTTTGAAATAAAAGACGCCAAGGGAAATCGCAAAAGACAAAGATGTTGACAACACGTTATTTTTATTAGTGGTGCAGCACCAAACACAGTAGTTACTAGCTAAGCCTCTTCCTGTATTAACATGTATCAAAGCCTCATTGCAACCCAGTAACACAGGAATGATAAATGCCACAAGAATTTAAGTCACTTACCCAAGGCCATACAGCTAGTGTCAGCAATGTGATACTGTTAAACTTCTATTCCACATTATCTCAGTCCCAACATATGGGAATCACAAATTTCACAAGATTATTTTTTGGAACTTTGTGGAATAAGAAAGCAATTAATACTTTTGCAACAGTCATCCCAATCACTGTACCTATCATCACTGTTTTTAAACTTTTTTTTAAAAGGCAAGCAGGGCAATGTAATTACTACTTTCTTCTATTGATTTGAAAAATACTGTATCCAGAACTTCCTTCCTGATGGCACAACCAAAAGGAGTCAGAAAGCAAAGCTTAGAGCTTGGCAGCCAGTAATCTAGCATCCCATGCTATAAGACTGCCCCAAAAAGTTGCTGTAATCAGCCTGGGCAACACAGCAAGATCTCATCTCTACAAAAAAATACAAAAATTAGCCAGACATGGTGGCATGAACCTATTGTCCTAGCTACTTGGCAAGGACTGAGGCAAGAGGATCACTTGAGCCCAGAAGTTTGAGCTCACAGTGAGCTGTGACTGTGTCACTGCACTGCAACCTGGGCAACAGAGCAAGACCTGTCTCAAAAAATAATAAAAAAGCAGGTCAGGCAAGGCGGCTCAAGCCTGTAATCCCAGCACTTTGGGAGACCGAGGTGAGCGGATTGCCTGAGTCTGCAGCTCGAGACCAGCCTACGCAACTTGGCAAGACCTCATCTCAACAATAAAAATAAAAATAAATAGCTGGGCATGATAACGTGGGCCTGTAGTCCCCGCTACTTGAAAGGCTGAGGCGGAAGGATCACTGGAGCCCAGTAGGTCCACGCTGCAGTGACCGTGAGTGTGCCACTGCACTCCAGCCTAGGCGGCGGAGTGAGACTCCAACTCAAAAAAAAAAAAAAAAAGCTGCAGTGCACACTTGTCCAAATGGCTTTGGTCTTGGCCTTGAGCACTTTCTAAGCATGCCTCATGCCCCAGTAGGTGCTGTCCCCAGCAAGCAACACCCTGTCTCCCTTCCTCTTCCCCATAGCTGCCTGGACACTCCAGTTTCATGTACCAAGAAAATGGAGGACCAAGTTCTCCTTCTCTGATCTAGGAAACTCCCTATCACTCAAGCCAACACATTTCAATTCTCATAACATGTATTCAAAACAACTTGTCAGCCGGGTAAGGTGCACACAGTGATCCCAGCACTTTGAGAAGCTGAAAGAGACGGATCACCTGAGTCCAGGAGTTCGAGGCTATGGTGAGCCATGATCGGAGTGAGACCCAGTTCAAAAGAGAGATAGACAGGCAGACACAGACACAGACATACTCTTGTCAGATGCACTTCAAGGACTCGACAAATCACGGATAACCAAACAAACTCTTCTTCCTTCAGTAATAATACTAACATGTCCACAGAATAAAAGTGATTGACTTTTGATAAACAGGGAATTTAACCAAAATTTCTGGTGAGACCTACAGTTCTTGTTGATATTCAGCAGGCCAGACTATAAATTCAAGTCTTGTATCACAAAAAAGTAAAAATAAAAAGTCATCCAATAAATATATTTATTGTCTTATATTTATTGGATGACTACACATATATGTAATAGATCCTAGCATCCCCAGGACACTCCTCCCCCAGCGTGTGGCAAGCGCCCTTCACCTGGCTAGCAACTACACAACTGACAGCAGTCAGGGTTTCAGGGGCAGAGGTCACATCCCAGGCACCACACCACACACTTTACACTTATCTCAGTAACACTCCTTTCACAAAAGGAATCACCCAGCAGCATACCCTCTGTGATTCCAGTAGGACTCCATTTGTAAAAGTTCAAAAATGGCCATTTTTACAAACACTGTGTCAACAAAGCTATTTCTCCTGGGCCAAGTGAGACAGGGTGGTGGATGGAGAGGCAGGGGGGCTCTGGCCGCTGCTGGTGCTCTACTCCTCAACCTCCGGGGCCCTTACATTGGCAGGCTCTCTCTAATTCATCAGGCTGTCCACTTAAAATGCCCATGTATATAAATCATACTAAATTGTTTAAAGGTAAGAGGTCTGTGTTGATAGAGGGATGTGGAAAGAGCAAACACCATGAGGAGTCCTGGGTCCTGAGTCCTGGCATCCCCAGTAAATGGCCAGTGATTTGGGAATCACCTCGGTGGACCTGTTTTCATTCCAAAGGGTTAGATGTGATGCTCTCCAGCTCTCTCCTGACGCTATGGCTTCACTTTCTTTTCTAGGTAGTGAAAAGGGAGGGGAAACTGGATGGGTAGCTAAGCAGCTCAAAAGGAAGTGTGTATAACCAAGACATCACTAAAACACAAAACATAAAGCTCCTCCAGATTCACGACGTCACTCTGTCCTAAAGTAGTGTCGTGATGAAAGTTCCAAGTGCCTCTCAGGGAGCACAACGGCTGCAGTCACCATGCACTTTCACTAACAAACTCACTATCATTGTTTTTAGAAAATTTAAGCTGGGCTCGGTGGCTCAGCCTGTAATCCCGCACCTTGGGAGGCTGAGGTGAGTGGATTGCCTGAGCCCACGGGTTCGAGACCCACCTGGGCAACTTGGTGAGACCTCATCTCTACAATAAATCAAAAAATTAGCCGGGCGTGGTAGCGC
>CAUYQG010201360.1:0-12073 GCA_963574415.1 Tarsius wallacei | reverse complement strand
AAGCCAGTAATTCTAACTCGTCCCCAAGGGGGAGTTCATTATTACAGAATAAGAGCTTGCTCACAATCTCCTAATGTTTTTCTGGTATGGACTAGCTATCAGTCTTTAATTATCTAACAACAAAATGGTGTTTATACTATTTGGGTTACTAAATACCAGGAAGAGAGCAATACTGAGAAGGAACAGCACAATTGGTTTGAAGCCTGGTTTAACAGTACCCCTTGGCTTACTACTTTAATTTATTCTATAGCCGGCCCCTTAGTCATTTTAATCCTCATACTCATTTTTGGACCTTGTGTTGTCAACAAACTTATAGCCTTTGTCAAAACCTGAGTCAGTACCGTTCAACTCATGGTACTCAGACAGCAGTACCAGCCTCTCGGCACTCATCCGTGCTGCCTTCACCCTCCCACTCATTTCAGAGATAACCTCCAAGAAACCTGTGTAGATCCATGATTGGGTCCTTTCTTAGGTTCCTCTGAGAGAGGAGAATGAGAGGTTCAGAAGTTATGGAAACTCTGAGAAAAATTGTTTGCAGTGTTTATACTTAGAACTCGGCTAAGTTTTTGTTTGACCCACATAGGATTAACTTGCTTATTCTGCTTCTGTAACCCCTGCTGGCACAAAGTGAGTATAAAAGCCCCTCCATTGGGGAACTTTGTATTAATTTTGCTTCCAATTGGCTAATGTTTCAAGCCTAGGAAAAACCGATCATGCCCAGCCCCTCCCTTGTAACTGTGTATATAAATTGCTTGCTGTACTAGGGTGAGGCTCTCGTTCCTGAACCCGCTGCATCAGTTTCAAGCGTGAGCCCAGACTCGAGCCTGAATAAAGACCCTCGTGTGATTGCAGCAGAACTGGCTCTCTGGTGGTCTCTTGGATTCAGGACTTTGGGGTACAACAGTCACTGTGACTGACACTTCTGTGTGAATGGCACCTTGGTAACTGACCCTCCTTTATTTGGGTCCCAGTAACTGGCCCTTTTCCCAGATTGGTGCCCCACTGACTTTGTCAAGGGGGGCACAAAGATATCCCTCTCCTGTGATGGGTGTCCCAGTGACTAACCCATATATGTAATGCATGTTTTCTGTGATGGGTGCCACAGGTACTGGCCCTTCTCTGTGATGGGTGCCAAATGACTGCCCTTCTTCTGTTATGGATTCCCTGTTCACTGGCCATTCTGTGTGATGGGTGTACCATTAACTGTCCCTCATATGTAATAGTTTGCCTAAGTAGCTAGCCATCCTTCATAATTGGGGGCCCAGTGATTGACCTTCCTCTATAAATAATTTTCCAAAGACTACTACTCATCTATAACATATGCCCTTGTGATTAGCCCTCCTCTCTGACGGCTTCCCTTATGCGTGACTCTCCACAGTGATGGATCTTTCACTGACAGGATCTCCTTTCTGATAGTTGAACCAGTGACTAGGACCCTTCCGTAATGAGTTCCCCAGTACCTGGCCCAGCTCCATTGTATATGCCCCAGTGACTGTAACTTCTCAGTAATTTGTGCCCCAGTGACTGATCATCCTCTATAATGGTTGCCGTAGTGACAAGTTCTCCTCTGTGATGGTTGCCCCAGTAATGTGGCCTCCTCTATATTTGGAGTCCCTGTAGTAAGCTCACTGTAGCTATGGTTTTCCCAGTGACTGACCTTCCTAACTGATGTAAGCTCCAGTGACTGGCTGTAGTCTGTGATGGTTGTCAGAGAAACTAGGCTTCTCCATAAAGGGTTCTTCTGTGACAGACCCTCCTCTATTATTGGTGGAACAGTGAATAGCCCTCTTCTGTGTGGGTGTCCCAGTTACTTGCTGTCCTTTGAAATAGAAAATCCTGTTACTGGCCCAGGTCTCTAATGAATGTCCCAGTGACGGGTACTTCTTTTAGGAGACACTAGCGTTTTTTTGTGATAGCTGTCCCACTGACAGTCCTCATCTGTCCCACTGACAGACCTCATCTGTAATGGGTGCCTCAGTGAATGGACGTCCTCTGTAATGAGTGCGCTAGTAACTGGTCCTCCTCTATGATGGGTGTTCCAGTGATTGGTCTTCTTCATATTGTGTGCTTTATTTATTGACATTCCTCAATAATCAGTGCTCCAGTGTCTAGCTCTCCTCTGTGATAGACGCCAAAGAGATGTGTCCTCATCTGTGATGGGTGTCTCAGTGACTTCCCAAGCTCTGTTAAAGGTGCCCCACTGACTGAACTTCTTCTCTGATGTGTGTTCCAGTGACTAGTCCTCCTCTGTGATGAATGCTCCAGATACCTGACCTCCTTTGTGATGGATGCCCCAGTAACTGGCCCTGCTCTGGGTCAAGTGATTGCCCCTCCTTCAATTGGCTAGCCCAGTATCTGGCCCTTTTCTGTGATGGGTATCTCAGTTCCTAGTCTTCCTCTGTTATAGATGTCCAGGTGACTAGTGCTGGTCTGTGGTGGATGCCTCGACTGACAGGGTAATCTTTGTAATGGGTGCTCCAGTGACTGGTCCTTCTCTGTGATTGGTACCTCAGTGACTTTCCCTCCTCTGACAAGTAGCACTCTTACTTTGTCTTCTCTGTGATGACTTCCCCAGTTAATTGCTGCCCAGTTGGGTCTCAGCCCCAGTGACAGAGACCCTCCTAACAGGTGCCACAGTGAAAAGCTCTCCTCTCTGTTCTTTGTGACAGGCACTTCTTTTTTTATTCCTACATTAGTGACTGGCTCTCCTCTGAGATGAGTGTCCCAGTGGCTTGCCGTCCTCTATGACAATTACCCCAGTGACTTCTTCTCTTCTGTGGTGGTTTTCCCAGTGACTGGGCCTCCTACATAATGGATACCACAGTGCCTGGTCCTCCTAGAATATGCATAACCCAGTGACTGAGACTTCTGTATCATTGGTTTCTAGTGACTGATACTCCTCCATAATGGTTGCCCCAGTGACTCATCTTCCTCTCTAATGGGTGTCTCAGTTACTTGCATTCCTAAATAATGAGTGACTCAGTGACTAGCATTCCTTTGTAATGGGTGTCCCTATGACTCTCTGTCCTATGTAATGTGTGCCCAGTCTTCACTGTATTGTGAATTCCAATGATTGGTCCTTCTCCATGATTGGTGCTACAGTAATTGGCCCTCCTCTCTGATGGGTTCAACAGTGACAAACCTTCTTTTGTGATGGGTGTCCCAGGGACTATCTCTCCTCTGTGTGTGTGCCTTTTTGACTGGCACTGTTCTGTGATGAATGTCACAGGGTATGGCCCTGCTTTCTTATATGTGCCTCAGTTACTGGCTCTTTTCTGTGATGGGTGCCATCACAGTGATGGTCTCATTTGTGATGGTTGTCCCAATGACTGGCCCTTCTTTTTGATGGGAGCTCCAGTGACTAATCTTCTTTTAAGTGTGCCCCAGTGACTGTCACTGCTCTATAATATGAGACCCAGAAAGTGGCACAACTCTGTGATGGGTGTACCACAGATAGACCTCGCTTTGTTATAGGTGCCCCGGTGTCTGTCTTCTGTAATGGGTGTCACTGTGACTGACTCTTATGTATGTTGGTTGCCCCTGTGACTGGTTTCCACCATAATGTGTGCCTCAGTGATTGGACTTCCTCGATTATAGTTATCCCAGTGAATGAGCCTCATCTGTGATTGGTGTCCCAGTTATTGCTGCTCCTCCATAATGGTGTCTAGCAGTCCTCTGTGTTGGTTGTCCCACTTACTGGGCCTCCTCAATAACGGGAGCCAGAGTGACTCTCCCTCCATCATAATACAAGGCCCAGTGATGATCCCACCTTTGTGAAGGGCGACCAGTCAGTAACCATGCTTATAATGAATGTTTCTGTGACTAGATGTAACAGGTGGCTAGCCTTCCTCAGTGATTGCATCTGCGACTGGGACCCCTCCATATTGGTGCCCGAGTGACAGGCCTTCCTCCATTATCAGTGCCTCATTGAGTGTTCATCTTCTGTGATTGGTGCTTAATTACTGATCTTCCTCCATAATAGTTTTCCCAGTGACCAGGCTTCCTCTGTTATGAGTGTCCCATTTTCTGGGCCTTCTCCAAAATGGGTGCCCCTATGACTGGACCTCCTTCCTGATGGTTATCCCAATGACTGGTCCTCCTGTATAATATGTGCCCCAATGACTGGGCTTCTGTTGTGTATGGTGCTCCAGTGTCTAATTTTTTTTTTTTTTTGAATTGGAGTCTCAGTCTGTCGTTCAGCCTGGAGTGCAGTGGCCACTCCCGGTCACCGCAGCCTCGACCTGCTGGGCTCCGGCAATCCTTCCGCCTCAGCCTTCCAAGTAGCCAGAACTACAGGCATGCGCTACCACGCCTGCCTAATTTTTTTGATTTATTGTAGAGATGAGGTTTTGCCTGCCCAGGCGGGTCTCGAACCCACGGGTTCAGGTAATCCACTCACCTCAGCCTCCCAAGGTGTGGGATTACAGGCTGAGCCCGGCTGAGTGTCTAATTTTCAATGTGATGATTGTCCCAGTGACTACTCCTCCTTTGTGATGGGTGTCACAGACTGGGTTTCCTAAATATTGGGTACCTCAGAGTCTAGGATTTCTCTGTGATTGGTGTCCCAATGACTTTACATCCTTTATGAAGAGTTCTGCAGTGAATAGTCATCTTTTTTGATTTGTGTTCTGTACCTGGGCCTCCTCCAACATAGGTGCCCCAGTGAACAGTGCTCCTCTGTGATGGGTGTCCCAGTGACTGAGCCTCCTCCATAACAGGTGCTCCAATACAGAACCTCCTTAGCGATTGGTGCTCTAGTGACTGCCCTCCTCTAAATTGTGTGCCCCAGTGACTAGCCCTTCTCTGTGATGTGTGTTCCAGTAACTGAGTCTCCTCTATAATTGGTGTTCCAGTGATTTGCCTTTCTCAGTGATGGATACCCCAGTTACTGGCTCTCCTCTGTGACAGAGGCCACAGTGATTGTCCCTTCTCTATGAAAAATGCCCCCATAACAGTTCCTCCTCAGTGATGGATACCCTATTATCTTGCTTTCCTCTACAATTTCTGTCCCAGTGACTGGATCACCTACATAGAAGGTGACTCAGTGATTAGCCCTCTTGTATTATGGGTGCCTCAGTGACAATGCCTCTTCAATCATTTGTGCTCCAGTGACTAGTCCTCCTCCATATTGGGTGCCTTAATATCTAGTTCTATTCTGTAATGGGTGTCCTAGTAACTTATCCTTCTCCATGTTGAATGCAGCACTGACAGTTCCTCCTTAGTTATCAGATTCCCAGTGACTGGCTTTTTTCAGTGACAGGTGCTGCAGTGACAGGTCCCCCTCTGTGATTGATGTCCAGGGACTGGGCCTCATCCATAGTCACCCCAGTGACTGCCTCCACTGTGATTGGTGTCCCAGTGATTGTCCTTTATATATTATGTGTGTCCATGTGACTAACAATCCTCTGAGATGAGTGTCACAATGACTGATCTCCATAATGGGTGTCCTATTTACTGGACCTCCTCTGTACATGGCGCCACAATGAGTGGCCATCCTCTGTGATGGCTGCTGTAATGAGTAGCCCTCATCAGTGGCAGGTGTGTTTTTAGCAAGGCTTCATCCATAATGGGTGCCCCAGTGCCTGAGCCTGCTCTTTGGTGAGAGTCCTAGTTACTTGCCTCTTCCATAGTTGGTGTTCCAATGACTAACCCTCCTTTAATTTGGGTGTCTGAGTGACTGACTCTCTTCTATGATTGGTGTTCCAGTAACTAATGTTTTGGTGACTGGACCTTCTCTCTAAATGATGACACTTTGACTGGCCCTCCTTGGTAATGGGTGTTCCAGCGATTGACTTTTCTTTGTGAAAAATGCCCCATTGACTGACCTTCTAGATAATGGAATCACTAGTGGCTAGCTTTCCTCTGGATTGCTACCCCAGTGACAGGCCTGCCTACATAGTGACTTGCACTTCTAAGTATTGCGTGTCCCAGGAACTGGAACTCATTTTTTCCTGTGACGGTTATATCAGTGACTGGCCCTCCTCTGTAATGAGTGACCCAGTGATAGCTCAACCTCTGTTAGTGCCACAGTGACTAGCCCTTCTCTCTGTTGGTGTTCCAGTGAGTATCCTCATCTGTAAGAAGTGCCTTTGTGACTGGTCAGCTTCTGTTAATTGGTTTCCCAATTAATTGGTTTTCCAATTAATGGGCTGTCTGTTATGGGTGCCCAAATGACTGTCCCTACACTGTGATAGGAGTCCCAGTGATAACTTCCCCAGTGATTGACACTCTTCTTTGAATGATTCCTCAGTGATTGGCTCTCCTCCATGACTGGATGCTCCAGTGACTGTCACTCTTTGTGTTTTTTGCCTCATTAACTGGCCCTCCTTTCTGATCTGTGCTTCATTGACTGGGTCTCCTTTGTAATTCATGTCACTGTAACTGGCCCTCATCTGAGATTTGTACATAGTGACTGGCCACTCTGTGTTGGATTCCCCATTGACTAACTGAACTTTGTGACTGGTGGCCCAGTGTATGATTCTCCACTGTGATGTCCGTTCAAGTACCTGACTCTCTTCTGATGTTTGCCCCAGTGACATTATCTCTTCCATAGTTGGTACTTCAGTAACTGGCAGTCCTCCAATTTGGGTATCCCGGTGACTAACCCTCCTCTGTGATTGGTGTTCCAGTGAGAGGGCCTCCTTCATAATAGATTTCTCAGTAACCAACCCTACTCTGTAATGATTGCTTTAGTGACTGGCATTTTGTTGGATATCTCAGTGACTGACACTCCAATCATATTGATGCCCAAGTGACTGGATCTTCTCTGTAAAAGGTTCCCCAGGGACTGGTCCTCCACTGTAATGGTCACCACACTGACTTTATGTCTTCTGTGATGGCTTTCCCTATTGCTGGCTCTCCTCTGGGATCACAGCTCCAGTGACTAATCCCCTTATATTGGGTGCCTCAGTGACAGATCCTCTTCTGTGATGACTGCCTCAATGAAACTCTGTCATTTGTGATGTGTTCCCTGGGCACTGGTTTCCTCTGTGATGGGTTCCCTAATAACTGGCTTTCCTCTGTGACCGTTACCCCCGTGACTGGTTATCCTATCTGATGGGTACCCATGTGAGTAACCCTCTTCTGTGATGAGTGTACTGGTGATGGGCCTTCCTTTATAATATGAGCACCAGTGACTGGTACTTCTCTGTAATGGGTGCTCCAGTGAATGACCCTCATCTGTTATTGGGGACCCTGTGTCTGGCTCTCTTCCATGATGAGTTTTTTAGTGACTGGACCACATCTTTAATTTTTGTGAAAGTGAGAGGCTCCTGCCATAATATTTGCCCCAGAGACTAACACTACTCTGTGATGGGTGTCCCCATGATTGGCCTGCCTTGTGGCAGGTGATCCAGTGACTGGGCCTTCTTCATAATGGTTTGCCAATGACTGGACTCCTTCTATTATGGGTGCCCTAGTGACCAGGTAGCCTCTGTGATTGGTGCCCAGTTACTGGTCCTCTTCCTAAGTGGTTACCCTAGTGACTAGACCAACTCTGTGTTTGGTGTCCCCCTTACTAGTCCTCCTCACTACTAGGTGTCCCATTGACCCATTATCTGGAACTTCAATTTGAAAGGAGTCCCAGATACTGGGACTCATCCATAATGTGCGCCCAATTAGTGTGCGTCCTCTGTGATTCATGCCCAGTGACTGGCCATCCTCCATAATTCTTCTTTAATTACTAGCCATTCTCTGTGATGGTGACCCACTTACAGGGCCTCCTTCAAAATGGTTGTCCTAATGACAGACACTCCTTTGTGATGGAAGACTCAGTGACTAGACCTTTTCTAGATTGTGTTCCCAGTGATTGAGTCTCCCCTGTGATTGCTGCTTCAGCGACTGGCCTTCATATGTAATGGATGCCAGTGACTAGCCCTCCCCTGTAATGGCTGTCACAGCGATGGTACTTCCTCCAGAATGCATGCTCCTTTGACTGGGGATCTTCTGTGATTGATGTCAAAGTGACTGCCCTCCGGTGTGTCAGGAGTTCTGGCAAAAGGGCCCCCTCCATAATAGTTGTACCAGTTACTAACCCATCACTGTGTTGGGTGCTCCAGTAACTGAACTTCCTCTGTGATGGGTTTCCCAGTCACCAGCTCTCCTTTTCATAGATAACCTAGTTATTGGGTCACTTTTATAAGGGGTGGCCCAGTTACTGGTCTTCTAAAGTGTTGGATTCCTCAGTCTTTGGCCCTTACTTGTGAAAAATGCCCCGGTGTCAGTTGTACCTCTATGCAGTTACCAGACTGTTTTTTTTTTTTCCTTTCTGATCACCTCCTCAGTTACTGGACATTTTCTGATTGGAGCCCAAGTGATTGGACTCCTCTTAATGGGTATTCCTGTGATCTGTCCTCCTCTGTTATGTGTATTCCAGTTACTGGATCCCCTTTATGATGGGTAGCACAGTGACTAGTTTCTCTCTGTTATGGTTTACCAAGTGACTGACTCCCCTATGTGATGTGTACTTCAATGAGTAGACTTCTTTGATGTGTATCCCAGAAACTACTCTCCTCTATAACATATGCCCAGTGACTTGCATTCCTCTGTGATGGATGCTCCAGGACTAACCTACCTCTATGATTGGTGCCCCAGTGTCTGGCTTCCTGTGTCATGAGTTTCTCAGTGACTGACTCTCCTCTGTGATAAATGCCCCAGTGACTTGGCATTCTCATTAATGGGTGTCCCAGTTTGAGGCCCTCCTTCTGATTGGAGTCCTATTGAATGAGGCCCTCCCATATGTTACCCCAGTGAATGTACTTCATCTGTGGTGTGTGTCTCATTGATTTAATCTCCTTTATGATGGTTGTCCCAGGGACTGGCTCTCTGTAATTTGTGTCCCAGTGACTGACTTTCCATTGTAATGGTTTTTTCAGTGATTGGCTCTCCTCTCTGTGGGGTAGCACAGTGATTCATCTTCTTCTGTAATGGGTTCCCCAGTGACTGGACTTCCTATGTGACGAGTACTTCCAGTGATTAAACCTCCTCCATAGTGTGTTCCAGAGGGACTGACTCTCCTTCATTTGTGTGTTCATTGACTGGCTTCCGCTGTCGTGCCCAAGTGACTGTTGCTCCTCTATAATGGTGGTCCCAAAGACTAGTCCTCATCTTTGATAGGTGCCTCACCTACTGGATCTTCTTTATAGTGGATAACATATTTGCTAACCATCCTTTTTTCATGGATGTTCCTGTGACTAGATCTCCTGTGTGATGAGTGCCCCATTGGCTATCCCACTTCTATAGTGGGTGTTATAGTGATTGGCTCTCCTCCAAGACATGTGCCTCAGTGAATGACCATCCTCTGTAATGGGTGCCCTAATGACTGGTCCTCCTTTGTGATGTGATTTGCCCATATTTGTAACAGTTGCCACAGTTCCTCTGTGAGGGTGGCTTAGTGTCATGCCCTCTTTGTGGTGGGCGATCAAGAGACTGGTCCTCCTCTGTGATTAATACATCAGTGACTATCTGACATTTGTAAAGAGTGCCACAGTGACTGGGTTTCCTCTGTGATTACTGCACCAATGACAAGCCCACTCTTTGATAGGTGCCCTATGTACTGGTCATCCTTTCTAATGGGTTACCCAGTGACTGGCTCTCATCTGTGATTGGAGCTGTAGTGACTAAGACCTTCTATTAGGTGACTCAGTGACTGGCCCTTCTCGATAATATGCCTCAGTATCTGACTGTCATTTGTGATGGGTGACCAAGTGAATGACTCTTTTTTGATGTATGCCCCAGTGACAGGCTCTTCTCTCTAATGAAAGCCCTGGTGACTAGCTCTCCCAGTAATTTGTGGCCGAATGTACACTTTCCTCTTATGGTTGCCCAGTGACTGTGTCTCCTACATAATGAATGCTTCAAGTCTACCCTTCCTGTATTATTGGTGTCATAATGACTGGGCCTTCTCTGTGGTTGGTGACCCAGTGACTGACACTCATCCATATTGGTTGCCCTAGTGACTAGCCCTCCTCCACTTACTGGGTCTCCTCTATTTTGGATGCCATAGTGACTAGCCCTTATTTTTGATGGGCGTTTGTGTGTCTGGTGCTCCTGTGGGATGGGTGTCTGGTCTTCTGTGAGATTGCGTGTCTGGCCCTCCCTTGTAATCAGTGCGCCAGTGACTGATCATCATCCATAATGAAAACCCTAGAGACTAGACCTCCTCTGTGATTGGTGCTCCAGTGACTGACTCTTTCTTTGATAAGTGTCACAATGACTGGATCTTCTCTGTGATTGATGCTCCGGTGACTGGGTATCCTCAATAATAGTTACCCTAGTTAGTGGTCCTCCTCTGTGATTGGAGCCCCATTGATGGAGTCCCTTCTAAAGGATGACCTAGTGACTGTAGCTCCTTTGTGATGAGCGCCTCAGTGAATGACTCTCGTTAGTGATAAGTGCCTCATTGACTGGATCTCCTCTGTCATTTATGTCCCAGTGGTTGATTGTCTTCTGTAATTTTTGTCTCTGTGACTGGTCTCATCTCTGAGTGGTATCATGACCAGTAGTCTTCTTTATGAAGGATTTCCAATTGACTAGACCTCCTATGTAATGGTTGTACCAGTGTCAGTGTCTCCTCCATAATGGGTGCCACAGAGACCTGCCCTCCTAAATCAGTGTGCCCATTGACTGGGCCTCCTTGTGCCCCTGTGACTTGTGCTCTTTGATTAGTGTTGCCTCAGTGTTAGCTCTCATCTGTAAGAGCTAGTTACTGAGCTACTTACTGGGCATCCTCAATAACGGATGACTCATTCTCTAGTCTTCCTTTTTGATGGGTGTCTCTTGACTGACCCTTTTGAGTGATGGGTGCTCTGTGAGTGTCTCATCTCTATAAGGGATGTCCCAGTGACTGACTCCCCTCTAAAATGAGTTCCCCAGTGACAGGTCTTCCTCTGTGATGGATGCCCTAATAACTGGTCTTTGTGATAAGTACCCCAGTGATTGGCCTTTCTCCATAATAGCTGTCTCACTTTCTGTCTTTCCTCTGTGGTGGATGCTTTAGGGTCTAACACTCTGCTGTGATGGGTGTCTCAGTGTCTAGCACTCCTCTGTGATGGGTCGCCCAGAGGTTTCTCCTTCTTGATTCGTGCTACAGTTATTTGTTCTCCTCTGTGATGGGAGTCACAGTGACAAGTCATATTCTGGGATGGGTGTCCAAATGATTAGCCCTTTCCTGTTATGCATGCCTTTATGACGGACCTTCCTCTTTTATAGGTGCCACAGTTTCTGGTTCTGCTTTGTTGTGGGTTTTTGATTGACTGCCCCTCCTCTGAGTAGCATGTCCTAGTGACTGACACAATGATGGCATGTCCTATTGACTGACACAAATGAGTGATGACTGCCCAATAACTGGCCTTTATCTGTGATGGTTATACTAGTGACTAGCACACCTTCATAACTGGTGCACCAGTCACTAACTCACCTCTTTCATGGGTGACCAGTGACTGCCCATCTTTAAAAATTGATGCTCCAGTGAGTAGCCCTCCTCTATGATAGCTGTCCCACTTATTGAGAAACCTCCATAATGGGTGGCCCAGCGACTGGCTGTCTTTTTTGATGGGTGTCACAGTAATAGTGCCTCCTCCATGACGTGTGCATCAGAGATAACGCCTCTTCTTTGAATATGACCATAGTGATTGGTCTTCATATATTATGGGTGCACAAGCATCTAGTCTTCCTCTGTGACAGGTGTAACAGTGGCTGGTCTTTCTCTGTGATTGGTGCCCCCAATAAATGACCATTCTCGTGTTGAGTTCTGCAGTGATTCGTCCATTTTTATGATGGCTGTCCCAATAATTTGACTTCAAATATGGGTGACCAGTGACTAGGCCATCTCTGTGAAGGGTGTTCCAGTTCCTGAGCCTCTTCCATAATGGGTGGTGCAATGACAGACCTTCTCCCTGGTGGGTGTACTAGTGACTAGTTCTCTTCCATAATTGATGCCTCCCTGACTGGGGTACATCTGTGATTGGCGCCCCAATGACTGGCAATCCTCTTTGATAGGTGTCACATAGCCATCTTCTATGTTGGGTGTCCTAGAAATTAGCCCTCCTCCAAATGGGTGCCCCAGTTTCTTGCC
>CAUYQG010201359.1:0-21677 GCA_963574415.1 Tarsius wallacei | reverse complement strand
TAATGCCTCTGCGGTGTCCGTGGACAAGTTCCGTGTGGGGGAGCAGGCCCCCTGGGAGAGATCTGGAGTCTTTCTGTGTCCTCTTCTGCGGAGGTCTCACAGACCACGCTGCCCGGTCGCCATCTTGGCCCCTCCTCTCCTAACAATTTTCAATGACTTTGCTGATCTTGAAGTAAAATCTAGAGTTTTATTTGTGACTCTAGACTCTAGTGACTTTAGGTTTCTGCCAAATCTATCATTTTATGATATCATCTTGTCCCTTGACCCTTTCTACCATCCTCTTGTGTCCTCTGCTTTGTTTACCTGGTTCTTCAGTGAAGGATTTCATGTCAAGGCATGCACAGACCCATAATATTTGTTCACCCCAGCTTATGCCTCCCCTCCAGTCCTTCATAGGGAGACATCATCTGAATACTTCATGTCTCAGCTTAAATGGAACCTCCTTAGAAAAGCCATCCATACCATAGTGTCTCCCCCAATCATTCTGTATTATTCATCCTGTTGATTTTCCCCTAAATGATGACCATGGAAAAGGATTCTTTTGTTTTTTGTGTTTACATGTTTATTGTTTCCCCCCCTAATAAAATGCAAGTTCCACAAGAACAGGATTAATGTCTTTCCTTCCTTGATTGATAAAGTTAGTAATTTTGTGAAAAAATATTTATTATTTGTTTACTTTTTATTATGGTAATTTCAAACGTATACACAAATTGGGAACAGCATAATTATCCTTCATACTCATCACCCAGCTACAATGCTATTGACATATGGCCATTCTTATTTTATCTATACGATTTTTCTTCTTTCACAGCTGGAGAATTTTAAGACAAATCCAAGATATCATATAATTTCACTAGTAGATTCATCAATGCATAGAGATAAGAACTCTTTCTTTAGCACTGCCATAATACTCTCATAATGCCTAAAATATTAACGAAAATTCCTTTATATTATCTAATGTTCAGTCAATGTTCAGATTTTTCTAATGAACATTTAGTTTGTTCAGCTGACGATCAAATAAGATCCACCACTGCAACTGGGTGGTATGTCTTTTAAATCTTTTTAAATCTGCAACTGTGTCCCTTCTCTCTTATTGTTTTTCAATTGCTGTTTCATTGTCAAAGAAACTAGGTCATTTGTTTTGTAAACTTTTCTACATACTGGATTTGGCTAGCTGAATCTTTGTTTTCCAGATACATTTTAAAAATTAGATTAAACTAGTATTTAAAACACCATTGAAAGCATACAGATAAGTAGTTTTAGTCTATGGTAGCCACAAAGTTATGTAACCATCACCAACATCTAATTTCAGAATATTTTCATCAACCTGAAAAAAAATCTGGTCCCCACTAATAGTCACTAATCCTCCCCCAGTCCTAGGCTATCTCTCATTTACTTTTTGTTTCTAGATTGAGCATTGTGGATATTTAATGCAAATGTAATTATACAATATATGATCTTTTGTGATTGACTTTTTTCACTCAAGCCAAGTTTTCACGATCGATCCATATTATGGCATATATCAGTACTTCATTCCTTGTTGTGGCTGTATAATATTCCATTACGTGGATATACCACACTTTGTTTATTCATTCACCATTGGTTAGACTTTTGAATTGTTTCACTTATTGGTTATGGTGAATAATTCTGTTATTGAGGTACATGCACAAATTTATGTGTGGACATATGTTTTTATTTTTCTTGAGTATATATATGTATATGTTAGAAATTAACCCATTGGGTCATACGGTACTTTATGTTTAACTTAAATTTTTGAGGAATTTCCAACTGTTTCTAAAATGCCTGCACCATTGTACAATATCACCAGAAATGTGTGAAAATTCTAATTTCTCCAGATCTTGTCAACTCTTGCTATGTCCCTCTCTTTGGTTATAGCCCATTTTAGTGGATATGAAGTAGTATTTCATTGTGGTTTCGATTTTTCATTTCCCTAATAACTAATGATGTTGAGAATCTTTTTACGTTCTATTGATCATTAGCATATCTTCTTCGGAGATATGACCATCCCAATATGTTGCCCAATTTTTAATTGAGTTGGATTTTTTGTTATAAGTGAAAAGTTTTCTTCATGTGTTCTAGATATGTCTTTTATCAAATATATGATTTGAAAATGCTTTCCTTGTTCTCTGAGTGGTTGTTCACTTTCTCTGTGGTTTTTTTGAAACGCAAAGGTTTTAAGCCTTGATAAGTACAATTTACTCATTTTTTTCATAACTTCAGCATTTGTTGTCATATCTGGGAAACTGTTACCCAATCCCATGTTATGAAGATTTAGTTCTGTTCACTTGTAAGGGTTTAATAATTTTGGTTCTTTTTTTAATTTATTTTTTATTTTATTTTAAAGATGTGGGTGCAATTCAGGTTTAGGTATACAAGTGGTCATCATACAGGTAAAGTTTGGTCCTCCTTTTGGTCCCCACTTTTCCTGATTTTAGATTAAGTACTATTATTGATGTTATGTGCCTCCCGCCCCCACCCCTGACAGTTTCTGGCTACTGCCAATCCCTTTCTTATAGTATTATGGTAAATGTTCAGGGTTCACTTATGAGTGAGAGCATGTGGTACTCAGTTCCTTGTTTCTATGATAAATCACTGAGTATGACAGACTCTAAATCCATCCAAGTTGCTACAAAGTCCATAATTTTGCCCTTCTTTATGACTTCATAATAAGGACTTCATTAAAATGAAAAGCTTCTGCAAGGCAAAAGAAACCATCAAGAGAGTGGGGAGACAGCCCACAGAATGGAAAAAATTATTTGCCAACTGAGTATCCGACAAAGGCCTAACATCAGGATCTACAAGGAACTCAAACATGCCAAAAGGAAAAAAATAAACAGCCCCATTAAAAAATGGGCAAAAGACATGAATAGACACTTCTCAAAAAAAGACACACAAGCAGTAAACAAGCATGTGAAAAAATGCTCATTCTCACTAATCATCAGAGATATGTAAATCAAAACCACTTCAAGATACCACCTAGCTGTAGTAAGAATGGCCATCATTAATTAAAAAAACAAAAACAAAAACAGATGCTGGTGAGGATGCAAAGAAAAGGGAATGCTTCTATACTGTTGGTGGGAATGCAAACTGGTTCAACCTCTATGGAAAACAGTGTGGCAATTCCTAAAAGAACTAAAAATTGACCTTCCAGATGACCCAACAATCTCCCTTCTGGGAATATACTCAGAGGAAATTAAATCACTCTACCAAAAAGATACCCTCAACCTCACTAGTCATCAAGGAAATGCAAATTAAAACTACACTAAGATGTCACCTAACTCCAGTCAGAATGGCCATTATCAATAACTCAAAAAATAACAGATGCTGGAGAGGATGTGATGAAAAGGGAACACATCTACACTGTTGGTGGGAGTGTAAACTAGTGCAGCCTCTGTGGAAATCGGTGTGGAGATTCCTAAAAGCTCTAAAAATCGACCTTCCATATGACCCCACAATCCCCCTACTGGGAATATACCCTGAAGAACTCAAATCATTCTATCAAAAAGATGCCTGCACATGTATGTTTATCGCAGCATTGTTCACAATAGCAAGAACCTGGAACCAACCATGCTGTCCATCAAAAGAGGACTGGATCAAAAAAAGTGGTACATAGACACGATGGAATACTACGCAGCCATAAAAAAGGACAAAATCATGAATTTCGCAGCAACCTGGATGGAACTAGTCTATAATACTGAGTGACCTCTCACAGAAACAAAGATCTGAGTCTCACATGTTCTCACTCATAAGTGGACCTTGAACAACTACCGTAATACTATAAGAAAAGGATTGACAGTGGTGGGAAACTATGGGGGGGGGCAGGGAGGGGAAGGGAGGTGGGATTAATGGTAGTCGATATCTGTCTGGGGATGGGGAGCACACCTCATCAATGAGGGTACCTGCACAATGCGTATTCGTATACCTAACCCTTAACTGTGCCCCACAATTTTAAAATAAAAAATATGTGTTAAAAAAAAAGATACCTGCATATGCATGTTTATTGCAGCCTTATTTACAATCATAAAAACATGGAAACAACTGTGCTGCCCATTGAAACTGGCCTGGATAAAAAAATGTGGTACATATCCATGATGGAATATTAATTTTAGTTTTTACATTTAGGTTTAAAATTCATTTTGAGTTATTTTTTGTGTATGGTGCTAGGTAGGAGTCCAACTTCATACTTCCGCATGAGGCTATCCAACTCTCCTAGCACTATTTGTTAAAAGAATTGTTCTTTCCTCATTGAATTTTCTTGACCGTTGTAAAAAATCGATTGACCATAAATATAAGTTTTTTTCCAGACTCTCAATTCAATTCCATTGACCTATATATCTATCTTTATGTCATTGACACACTCTCTTGATTATTGTAGCTTTATACTAAGTTTGAAATCAGGAAGTGTGAGTCCTCCAACATTATTCTTTTTTAAGAGTATTTCCACTATTGTTGTTCCCTTCTATTTCTATATGAAATTTAGAATCATCTTGCCAATTTCTACAAAGAATTCTGCTGGAAATTTTTTTTTTATTTTAAGCAATTGCTTTGAATCCATAGATACATTTGGAGAGTATTGCCATCTTAACAATATTAAATCTTCCAATGCATGAATATGAAATATCTTTCCATTTATTTAGAGCTTTAATTTCTTTCAATGATGTTTTGAAGTTTTCAGTGTGCAAATTTTTAACCTCATTAAAAAATTTGTTCCAAAACATTTTATTATTTTTGAGGCTACTATAAATGAAATTGTTTACTTAATTTTATTTGTGAATTGTTCATTGCTGATGTGTAGAAATACAATTGACTTTTGTGTATTGATCATGTATCAGCATTCTTGATGAATCCACTTATTCAAATAGTTTGGTTTTTTCTTAATTCCTCAGGATTATTTCATTATATATAAAATAAAACCTCCATCTTCAAGTCAAGATACTTGTACTTCTTTTCCAATCAGGATGTATTTTGTTTCATTTTCTTGCATAATGGTCCTGGGTAGGACATCCAGTACAATTTTGAGTAGAAGTGGTGAGAGCAGACAGCCTTGTCTTCTTGGTCATCTTAGGAGGAGAGCACCCAATGTTTCACTACTAAGTACTAAGTTAGTTGTGTTTTCCATAGGTACTTTCTATCATGCTGAGGAAGTTTCCTTCTATTTCTAGTTTGTTAGATGGTTTTATCATGAAAAGGTCTTGTATTCTGACAAGTGTTTTTTCTATTTCAATTGAGATGATCATGCAGTTACTATCTTTTTATTATATTAACATAGTGTATTGAGTGGATTGATTTTTGTATATTGAGCCAGCTTTGCATGCCTGGGATAAATTGTACTGGGTTATGGTGTATGATTATTAGTACAAAAATTTATATTGTTGACTTTGGTTTGCTTGTATTTTGTGACAAATTTTTGCCTCTATATTCATAAAAGAGATTGGTCTGTAGTTTTCTTGTGATGGCTTTATTCGTTTTATTAACAAGATTCTACTGACCTCAGAGAATGGCTTGGGACACATTCCCTGCTTTTGAAAATTTTGGAAAGGTTTAGGAAGTATTGGTGTTACTTCTTTTCTAAACATTCTTAGAATTTATCAGTGAAGCCATCTGGAAGTGGACTTTTCTTTTTGGAAAGTGTTGTGTTTTTGCTTGTTTGTTTTTGTTTTCCCCCCTATAACTCACTATCTTTACTTATCTAGATCTATCTATATTTTCAATTTCTTCTTGAAACAGAAACCCATTGTTTCCCCTCCAGAGGCTACTAGACTACTGGGGGGTTTGATGCAAATTTGTTGCACGCACATAATGCATAGTGTTCAAGTCAAATCCATGGTGTCCACCACTAGAGCACAATACATTTTTGCTAAGTGTCGTCATCCTATTCTTCTGTCAAACCTTACATTTATTCCTTTTCTCTTACTGTGTGTTTGCACCCTTTAACTTACTTCTTTTCATCCTTTCCTACCCCAGTCCCCACCTGTCACTCATGTTTCTCAGTCTCTGTAATCTATTTTTCCCCTCTCTACCTCCATGTGTTCAAATTTTTTAGCTCCCGTATATACATGATAACATTAAATATTTGTCTTTTCGCTGGGCACGGTGGCTCAAGCCTGTAATCCCAGCACTTTGGATGGCCGAGGCCAGAGGACTGCCTGAGTCCAGGGTTTTGAGACTAGCCTGGGCAACTTGGTGAGACCTTGTCCCTACAATAAATAAATAAATAAAAATTAGGCCGGGCTCAAGCCTGTAATCCCAGCACTTTGGGAGGCCGAGGTGAGTGGATCGCCTGAGACCACGATTCGAGAACAGCCTGGACAACTTGACGAGACCCCATCTCTACATGAAAAATAAAAAATTAGCCGGGTCGAGGTAGCTCGCACCTGTCGTTCTGGCTACTTGGAAGACCGAGGCGGAAGGATCGCTGGAGCTCAGCAGGTTGCACTAGGTGTCCGTGAGCATGCCACTGCACTCCAGCCTGGGTGATGGAGTAAAACACCAACTCAAAAAACAAAAAATTAGACAGGTGTGGTGGTGCGCACCTGTACTTCCAGCTACTTGGAAAGCTGAGGCGGAAGGATTGCCTGAGCCCAACAGGTCGAGGCTGCGATGGCGGTGAGTGTGCCATTGCACTCCAGCCTGGGTAACAGAGTGAGACTCCATCTCAAAAAAAAAATTGTCTTTTCATGCCTGACATAATGACCTTCAGTTCCATCCACATGGCTGCAAATGACATGATTTCATTCTTTTTTATGGCTGAATAGTATTCCATTGTGTACATATACCTAATTTTCTTTATCCATCCATCTACTGATAGGCACTTAGGTTGATTCCATGTCTTGGGCTGCTGTTTTGCATAAAGATCTTGACTGAGCATCTAATGGCATTGAAGATCATAGGACTGGAGAGAGAGTTCTGAGACATGGACAAGTTATACCACCACAAAGCTTAATGCTTTTATAGAAATCTAACAATTTTTCTTAAATAGATGCTCCTCCAATTGTTGCAAGCCTTTTATTAATTTCCGTTTTTGAAAGCATTTATTAGACATTTTATTCCCACTGTTCTTGTTGCTTTGCTAGAGGAACAGATTTTTACATGTCCTTACTTGACCATTCCCGCTTATATTATTCCCAAAGATTTATTTTGATATGTTATAGCTAGAAGTAATCTTAGGATTTCATCCATCTAATTTTATATGTATACAGCTGAAGAGATGTAGTTCATCTCTTCTGATCTTAGGTGGTTGCAAGAGTTTTTTTAAGTGGGAGTTCCTTCATAATGGACTTTTTCTTGCTCACTATGTATTTATTGAACCTAGCACTGGGTCTGGCCTGTGCCAAGTGTGCAAAAAATAATAATTTTGTTGTTTGTTCATATACTTGAATAGTACCCTACCCTACTGTATGCCCTGCAGCTTATGCATCAACTGAAAAGGCAAAGTTCCTTGGGCCGAGAGTGGGCTGTACCTGGGGTTAAATTTCGTATCTGTGTCTCATAGAAATACCAGACAAACTGTCAGTTATATGTGGAATATAGTATGTATTGTGAAAATGGAATGTTTTTTAAATTGGTGAATGCCTCCGCCTATACCTGGATTAGTAATGATTTAGCTCATTTACTCAGTCTCTGAACTGAACACTTACAATAATAATCATTTTAATAATGAAATTGAAACCCTTTAAAGGCCTAAAGAACATCTTAAAAGCTGTAAGAAAAAAAAATAGAGGGAACTTATTTCTTTCAAGATAAGTTTTTGTGTTATTATTCTTTGATAACTGTTTACTAATTCTTTGATAGCTATTTGCTTATTCAACAAATATTGAGTACTTGCTCTGTGGCAGACCTTATTCTATGTACTGGGGATACAATGATGACCAAGACAAGCGTGGCCTCCTTCCCTCTTAGAAAGTAAATGGCAACTCAAATCTAAGCAGAAAATGAAAATGGAATCACCAGAGAACCTCATTCATAACCACACTGGATAAAGTATAGGTATATACTGCAGTAATAGCCCT
This sequence comes from Tarsius wallacei, assembly GCA_963574415.1. NCBI lineage: Eukaryota > Metazoa > Chordata > Mammalia > Primates > Tarsiidae > Tarsius > Tarsius wallacei. The sequence continues at coordinate 13,647 of CAUYQG010201359.1, read as the reverse complement.
AGAATACCTTCTAGCATGCTGCAAGTTCTAATGGGAGGTTGAAACCATTTTCAAATAATGTCCCTGTATTCCTTTCCTTTTTCTTGATCATTTGGCATCTCATTTCTCTAAGAGTTCTAGTGTGAACTTTCCACATTTTCTGTGGTCTTTTTACTTCCTTCATCTTTTCCATTTATTTTGTTATTCATTCCCTCTAAGAAAAGCTGATGGTAGGTTTCCTTATTTAGGTATTTTTTTTCCTTTGATATGGAAAGCAGGGAAATAACTAGGAATATGTAAAGAAAGTTTCTTCCGATGGTACGATTTCAGGGACTCCAAGACTTCTCCCTGATCAATATCTGGCACTACATAGTTTTGCTTCAGAAAGTTGGGGGCTCTTGTTAAAATGCAAATAGTTCTGGGAAAATTGTTGCTTTGAGTCTTTTAAGTCATTTCTGTATTGAGGTGAATGAGTTTATTTAAACCTTTCTGAGAACAGATTCGGAGTGGGAAAGAGAAAAATTGTGAGCAGTCGGAGACAAAACTTGATGATACCACCAATACAAAGAAGAATCGAGTCAGCTTTTTTATGCTGAACTAAACTTTCTATACTTTCAAACTGTAGTCCTAAGTTCCTTTAAGATGCTCTAAAAAAATCACATTAACAATTAACATGATGTTAATGATAACTACTCAAACTCCACTGACTATAACACAGGATAAGCTGACACTTGGGTAATACGAAAAGATTCCCTATTTCTCCCTATATATTCAGTGCCTCTAATGCATTTCTTTCCTAAAAATCCCTTCCTGCCCTAATCTTAAGGATGAGAGCTCTTCTTGGTATTAGAGTATTGGATACTAAGTCAGTGGACTCAAAATTGAGATAAAGAAGAACACAAATATAGCACTAAAATTTAGAGACAGAACAGAAGGTCGGCACTTATGGATGAAGATACAGGCTAAGGTTTGGTTAGATGACTTGCTAAAATATGGGACATTCACTATATATCCTGCCCTGTTTATATGTCAATTTCTGCCTTAAACACATGAACCTAGATGCTTCTGTACAAAAATTTTTACTCTCCTCAGGAACACAGCTCAGATTTTAATCATTAGGTATTCTTTTTGTTTCAGTATGACTGTTTTAATCATTTTTTCAATTTTAACTAATTAATTTTAATGATATGTTTTACAGTCATATTAAACAATAAGTTTTTAACACGAAGGAAATGTCTTAAATGAACCCAGCCTTTAAATGAATAGCAGTTGTGTGAAATTGTGTGTGATACCATCCAATGTAAAATATGTGGACATAACAATTACAGACCATCTGTTAAACTGGCATCTGGTTATGCAGGAATGAAATTTCAATTACGTTTTATTATCAGGAAGTGTACATGACAGATCCCATATGAAAATCCATAGCCAGTAAACTGTCTAAATAAAGAGTGGGATGTCATACAGTTAATGAGTTGGATCGGGTTCCCTGATTACATACTTTGTAAATAATGTGCTTGTTCACCAGCTCTTGGAAGTACTACTTGTAAGGGTGGTAGTTGTTTTTACAGTAATGCCCATATGGAAGGTAAATTGGAATGGTCATGTGACACAGTCTGGTTGTCTGGTTAATGCATGATTCACCACTTTAGCTGGAGAGACTGAAATTAAATCATGCATGAGATAAACGAAGGACTTGAAAGTGGAGAAACAAAAATCAGATCTCAACAGTCTCCAGTGAATTTTGATTTGCTGGAAGCCGTGTATCTGTAGTTCACAGACCAATTCACAGCTCCCAGGAACTGATGTCATGATCCAATGATCCAACAGAGATTCAGCTGTGGTTTTGAATCATCTCGGGAGGGAGAATGTCTAACACTACCAGCGTGTCTGAGAACAAATGAGCTTATAGTTTTTGACAGTGAAAAGTATCTCATATCTCATTGAACAAGGTCCTTAATTTTCTGATCTGTCACTGTTATTGATATCTATTATTGCTGGAGCTAGTCAAGAGAAAAAGAAACTATACCAAAAATCTAATTGCTCAAGAAGTAACTTGTAGAGTTGTCAAAAAGAAGCTTAATCCTCATTCCCATAAAACAAGCTAAAAATAATCTCAAGCCATTTCTCTTTAGCTTACTTCTGAAAATCACATAATTAACTAAAGCTCTAATGCATCATAAAAGGCATAAGAGTTATTCAAACTCTTCCAGGACTTTTGCTGAGTAATGGTTGTGTAAATTTAGTAGCTAGAATCCAGCGCTGAACAGGATTTGCCAAAGATATCTGCAACTCGTGACCTGTCCCTCTGGTTTCTGCTACTTCCACATTTTAGGGATATCCCAGAAAGACAATTCTTCAGGGGACTTTTACTGTTAGGTTAGCTCTTCTAGCTTTTAGTAGAGAGTGAATTTTTCTATTTTTGTATTCTTTTTTAAAAAGAATGAACAGGTAACAAGGCCAAGAAAAGCAAACTTTTATATGAATTGAGGATATGTAAGTCCACATTTCTTTTTTGGAGGCAGGGCAGAAAAAGTAGTATGCTATGGAATACCTGGAACTGGCATTGGAGAGTACCAGAACAGGCTTGTGTCAAGATAACAGATGAGTTTTCACTTGTTTTTTTTTTTTTTTTTTTGAGTTGGAGTCTCACTCCGTTGACCAGTCTGGAGTGCAGTGGCACACTCATCACTCATGGCACCCCATCATTGACCTGCTGGGCTCTGGTGATCCTTCCACCTCAGTTTTCCAAGTAGCCAGAACTACAGGTGCATGCTACCATGCTCGGCTAATTTTTTATTTTATTATAGAGATGAGGTCTCGCCAAGTTGCCCCTGCTGGTCTCAAACCCTCGGGCACAGGCAATCTACTCACCTTGGCCTCCCAAAGTGCTGGGATTATAGGCTGAGCCACCGAGCCTGGCCTTCACTTAGTTTTTAAGAATATTTTTATAGAGATGTCATTTACAAACAGTGAAATGTACAGATCTTAAGTCTACTGTTCAATCATTTTTAATAAATGATACACTCAAGTAATTTATATTACTACCAACATATAGAACATTTTCATCACACCAGAAGGATTTCTTGTGTCACTTTCCAATCAGTCTTTCTGCCTCCCACTCCAAGGCAACCACTGATCTTATTTTATTATCACACATTCATTTTGCCTATTGTAACATGTCATATAACTGGAATCATACAGTAAATATGGTTTTGTGTAAAGCTTCTTTCACTTGGTATGATGTTTGAGAGATTAATCCGTGTTGCCTGTGGCATATATCAGTAGTTAATTAATTTTGATTGATAAGGGGTATATTTTGTAATAGAAATATACCAACAGATAGCTTGTCTATTTTTCTGTTAATGGACTCTTGTACCATTTCTAGTTTGGAGCTATTATAAATAAAACTGCAATGAACATTCTTGCATATTTTTGTGGAAGTTTTAGTTCTCTTAGATAAATCCTTAGGATTGACATTTCTGGGTTATACAGTAGATGTGTATTTAACTTTCTAGGAAGTTTTCAGTGGTCAAAGTGATTGTACCATTTTTTCATACCCACCCATTGATTCATATCCTCACCAGCATTTGATGTTATTTTCTTATTTTTGTCTATCTCGTGTGTAGGTAGAGATTGAATTAACTTTTCTCTTTTAAAATGTAATTTTATTTATTTTAAAGATGTGGGGCACAATTCAGGATTAGGCATACAAGTGGCCATTGCACAGGTAAAGTTTGGGCCTCCCTCCCTTTGGTCCCCACTTTGGCTGGTTTGAGATCAGGTACCCTTATTGATGTTGTATCCCCCCACCCTGACCCCTACCCCAGCAGTATCCCACTACTGCCAATCCCTTTCTTATAGTATCAAGGTAAATGTTCGGGTCTGCTTATGAGTGAGACCATGTGGTAGATTGAGTTAGCTTTCAATGCATTCAAATACAACAACAACCCAAGACCTCTAAGGTCTAGAGTTTGGAACTAGAGGACCAAGACTTGAAGCTTACATCAGCTCTTTAGGCGTCAGGCCCTAGAAGGCCATGGCTGGGGCACAGGAAGATTCAATTCGTGAGAAGGATTTTGAAGTCTTTATCCACATCTAAGCCAGCTGCCCAGAAGTCATCTCATATTCCCCTTTCCTCACTCTCATTCCCTTGCATCTGTCTGGATACCAAATCCTGTTAACCCTGCCTCCTTTCATCTCCCTTTGCAGTGCCCGGTTATTGCTTCCCAGGTGTTGTGCTTTACTGTGGTCCTTCACGACTGCTCCTCTGTGCTATGCACTAGTTTCCTAATCACCTCACCTACCCACTGAGAGAGATTCTTCCAAAATGGGGATCTTCTCTTGACACCTTCCTGTTTAAACTCTTTCAATGGCTCTTCATTTCCTACAAGATGTAAATAAATAACAGCTGAAATGTATTAAAGGCTCGTGCTGGGCCAGGCACTGATGTAAGCACGTTACTCTGTTCCTGTAATACACTTTGAAATAACTATTTATATTAGTTCCATTTACATATAATGAAGCCAATGCTTAGAGAACATAAGTAACTCTCCAGAGTCGCACATCAAATCAGTGGGAGATTTTAGCACAGAACCCAGATGTGTTAGACTCTCAAACATGTGACCTTAACCTATAGAAGAGGAGCCTTAATAAAGCTCATGGGAAGCTTCTTAGCATGACTCTACTTCCCAGGTGGCAGTGTGAGAAGCCCTTGGGCCGGCTCCCCAGTGAAACAAACATAACTCATGAAAACTGTAAAAAACAAAGAAACAAACAACTATTTTAAGTCTCTGGAAATTTTCTTAATGGCATACTGTAAATGAAGAAATACTGCAGAAAGTCTACAAAAATTCAGTGAGAACAACAGGAGTCTGTGGCATTTGAGTAATTATGACCTGCTCCTTCCCTCTTGCTTAGCTCGGTTTCCCAGAAGCCCTACTGTAGACAGCCAGGGCTCCCTACCCCCTCAGCTCCAATCAAGGATCACCGTATCTCACTGGGAGACATTATTTCTCATTCCCACCAACTCCCAGCTAAAGAGGCTAAATTCCTGGTGAAAGGCTAAATTTCCATTCCCCTGATAGGTCAACACTACCTTCCTCCATCTAGTAAATACCTAGAAGATGGAGGTCCTCCCCTAGTCAGGGCAGGCTAAAAATACTGAGGTCTTTTTTTGCCTCACCCTAACTTAATGATAAAGTAGAGATTCGGCATCAGGAGAGGAAAGCTGAGGAGACCAGAGGCTACCTTGCAGCCAGCACACACAGTTGTGGCTCAGATGTTTTGACTAAGAGGAGACACAATCAATAAAAAGGGAACCCCAGCGCTTTCCAGAGGAACTGATTATTTGAAACAGTCAGCGTAAGGAAGTTCAAACCTAAGAGAGGTGTTGAAAACAATAGCTAACAAGTTAGATCATAGGCCAACTGTCTCACCAGAGCTAGCATGAGATAAACTTTGCTTCAAGATCTTGGGACAGGTTGTGATGGTTAGAGAGGGCAGAATAACCAGATGATTTTACTCCTCTCTGATTCTAAATTCTGAGAACAGGTCACATACTGTACCTTGGCTGGAACGAAGCAGAAATCCTTGGTTAGCAAGACTGTACAGGCAGTAATGCAAAAGGCGTCCTCTAAAGAAAAATAAGAAAGGAAAGGTCAATGCATGGGAAAAATCCAGCAAATACTCTAAGGATCTAAGTTGAAACAATGGGAGTAAGAAAGTGGAAACCCTTCGAGGTACGTTTTTTGAGCAGTGAGAGTGTGAATTGGAAAGGATAGCAATAGCAAGACAGTTACTTTTTCTTCTTTTATTCAGAAACACTGAGTATTGATTATGTGCCGTGCATTATCCTGCAAATGTGGGTCTGTAATGATGGTCATTTCTGGTTCGGATTCACATTTGTATGGCAAACGCTGTGTGTGGTGTGTAGGCATTTTAGCTTTAGCTAATTTATCTGAAAATCCATTACTTTCTTTAGTGAAATGGTTGGAGGTTTTTAACAGTTCTGCTATGGGACACAGATAGTTATACGACTCTCAATGCAACTATATTTCTGGAGATGCTAAAATTCTAGGACTATTGAAATAAAAGAATAATGTTATTATTTTACTGCATATTATCTTTTCCAGGCTTTTCTAAGTGAGCTTTCTTTTTCTGTTCTTTCACAAATATTTCCTCAATATTTGGTAAAGAACAGGATTATGCAGCAGTCAACTGCCCAGAAGTCCTTCAGCCTCCAAGATAGATGGGGTGGTGATGCTTGCAGTGAAGGGAATGAACACTTTTTAACTAAAAAAAGAAAAGGCAGATGAGGGAAGAGAATGATTTAGAGTCATGGTTAGTAAGAAGACTCAAGGAAACAGTTGGGGTATGAGCAGGCTATCTCCAGAAAGCTTCTTTCAAACCATTTTGAAAGGAAATGTTTAAAAATGGCAAAAGAGAGCATGAGAATGAGTGAAAGAGTGTGAAGTAGAGACTTATGGTATAATAGGGGACTGTGAATTGAGTTATAAAGATTTGATCTTAACATATAGTTGAATGGGGGTTAGAATAAAATCACTACTGTAGAATTAGGTATTTCATTTCTTGCTCTGCACTGAATGCACAAGCATAGACTTAAACTGGAGATGAAGACATGGATTGTTTAGCTCATTTAAAAATTTTGAACAATTGTACCCAAATTACAATGCGAATTTACTGAAAAAAAAATCCCAATTCTGTAAGTTTCTGGTTTTGTTCTGTTGGGAAGGATTTGAGGACATTTGCCAATTATCATAGGAAATCACTTGTAAAGGCATTGCGGGAGGATGATTATGGTCTGAAGAGCCCCTGGCAGCTGTATGGGCTGGGTCAGCCTGCTGCTGTCACACCTGGGCTGCACCAGCACCTGGGAGTCCTCTGTCCTGAAGGAAAGCCCCAGGGCAGGGCTTTCAAACACCACTGCATGATAGAATCACCTGGCAGCATTTACTGCCATCAATGCCTAGGGCCACTCTATACCAATTAAATTGCATCTTTGGGGATGGGGACCAGGCATAGCTATTTTCTCAAGCCTCTCCAGGTAATTGTGATTTCAGAAAGACTTGAGAATCGTTAAGTTGGGAGACGGGAAGAACACATGCAATTGCCTATGGGACTGAGTGAGACAGAACAGAGATGAGGCCAGTGGAAAAGGGCCAGAGAAGATAGACAAGAGAGAAGGGCAAAGGAGGGTTCAGACTGAGTGGCCGAGAATGCTAACATTTTGCCCAAAATGAGAAAGAGTGCAGGAGCACTTGAGCATTATTTTTTCCAACACCCCGAAGCCAAGAAAAAAAAGTTCAAGAGCCTGGATATTTTTGGAATTCCTTAGCAGAGGGGATCCCCGAGAAACTTTAAACCACAGTGGATAATAGTTCCCTCATACAAAGAACTTGAGAATCTCATCAACTCCCAAGAGTTCCAAAGGCAGGATAAGCTTTGAAAAGCCAGATTTCTCCACAGCATAGAGGTGCCTACCGGGCAGGGTCAACCATCTCCTTCCTGGAGGAGTCCTGAGCAGGATGGTGGAGTCAATGACCACAGCAAAAGCTTTTGGTAACAGAACAGATCCTGGAGGCTGCCATCTGCAAAAGGCATTTGTGAACTCAACATGGCCTTCCACGTAGAGTTGCCAGATAAATCACAGGACACCCAGATACATTCATATTTTACGTAAACAAAGAAGGACATTTTAAGAATTGCGTGGCATGTACTTATACTAAAACTTTACTCATTGTTTCTTTGAAATTCAAATTTAAGTGGGCATCCTGTACTTTTATTTGCTAAATCTGGCAACTCTTATTTCCAGTGACTTTTTTAGTAATATTTTCTAAAACAGTAGTGGGAAATCACCACGTCGTAGAACCAGACTCACCTGGAAAACCCCCATGAACAGGGCCAGCTAAAAGTGAAATAGCAGCCTGATGGGAAGGGCAGAGTGTCCAGTGGGTAGAGCCATCAGTTTCCACTGTGAGCAAAAGGTTCGAAATGGTGACAAGAAGACATAATAATGTCTTCAAACAAAAAGTTCTCCCAAAAGGAATGCACTCTGTAGTGTGCAGTGCACAAAATCTCCCTGATTAGTCGTCGGTTCATAAGGCATCTGCCAACCAGCTGCAGGCTCTAGTGCCAGAATGGGGACAGTCAAGATCTAAGCTGAGAACCACAACCAGCAATTGCACTGGGATCCTAGGCCAGAACCCAGAATAAGGCCCTGGAGGGAAACTTGGTTAAAGGAATGGAAATGCCACATCCAACTAGCCGCAAGAGCAACTACATACATACACGTGTGTGTATGCTATGTACATATGTGTATGCATTCGCGTATATTTTTCATGTATGAAGGGGGACCAAAAAACTGGAATTTATTTCTACGAAACTGTGTATTTACATGTTTAAATGTCAGTCAACTTCAAAGTACTCTCCATTTGATGCAATACACCTCTCAAGATGCTTTTTCCACTGCTCCAGACAATTTTTGAATTCATCCATTTTGATGCCTTTTAGTGCTTCTGATGTTTTTGGTTTCACCACTTCCACATCGGCAAAATGTTTCCCTTAAGGACTTTTTTCCTCTGAGGAAACAAAAAGATTTGCTAGGGGTGAGATCAGGTGAACAGGGAGGGTGGAGCACGGGATCATGACATTTTGGGTCAAAAACTGCAGGTGCATTGTCATGGTAGAAGAACCAGACACCTCTTGGCCACAACTCAGGATGTTTCTTTCACAAATCATGATGCAACCTTCTCAAAACTTCCAGATAAAAGCTTTGGTTCACTGTTCGATCTGGAGGAACAAATTCCAAGTGTATTACAAGGGGACCTGCCCTCCAAAAGATAATTTCAGGTTTTCTGGGTCCCCCGACAGAGGGTGCCAAAAAATTATACACACATTTTAAGAAAGGAAAAAACTGCATTACAATTTTAATACTCGATCTATACCGATAACAAAAGATGGCTACAAGTTTGACTTCTGCAATGACAAGAGGTGCTCAAAGCGGTTACCATCAGTGTCCAGACACTTCTTATTATGGCAAACTACTGCAGGACTTATTGCTGTGCAAGGCCTCCGGATCTTCCCTTGTGTACATCACACACCGTACCACATGTCTCAAGCTTATCAAGAACGCATGCGAATTGTTAGGCTTGTGGAGGTTCTGTTGCAAACTCATGCCTCCATTGTCGTTGTGCTTCTAAACGTTCTTGAATTTCAAATACCACTTCAAAACGGTCTTGCACTTCTCCAATGACAATTGTGCTTCTGCCATTTTCTTTGTCCTGCCTGATGCGTGGTGACGCTAGCATTCATTTGGTTAATGCCATCTTTTGAGTGAACGTCATACTGCATATTGCTGCTGTGATTCAATTCAACTTTGAAAAGTAATACATAGATAACATCTCTTAAAATGTGTATACTTTTTTGGGCACCCTCTATATATCTTTACATATTTCTATATCTTTATATTTATATCTATATCTATCTATAGGATATCACTTTAGGAATTGGCCTGATACCATCTGTCTCAGACCAAAATTGATTCTGGAGACAAAGCACATTGCTGAGCCTGCTGGTAAAAATTACCTGACTCTTGCCATGGGGGAGAGAATGGCAGGCTTGGGGAGGAGACCCACAGCCTAAGCTAGCGGTGTCTCTATAGGGTTTGTGGGCATCTTCACAAACCAGGCTGGGTAAAATGCCATGATTCTTATTTAGCAGTTTATACAGTAGCAAATTAATATTTTGATTCTTCTGGCTATGCTCTGAAAGTTCAGAAATGCCCAATGACACCCAAGGCTGACAGAAAAATGTTCAAAATCGCTGACTCCTAAGCCTTGTTATAATGGTGATTGTTGAACCACCAGGCAGAGGTGGTGTCTGTGCAGAATGATGCAAGGTTGATTTTGCTTAAGGAAACCAGGAAATTTACTCCAGTGTCCAATCAAGAAATGTTCTATGAAGGAATGCTATTCTTCCAAAGAGCCTAATCTTAGTTTAATCTATACTTGTTCAATATTTAAGATTTCCAGGGGCCCAAGAATTTTGTTTTCTTCACACTGAATGCAGATTCTTGTCATTGGCTAAGCCTGTCGAAGTGTTAGAGATTCGATTCTCAGAAATAGTGGAAACTGGATTCTAACAACGAACTTCTTAACAGATATTTAAGTAACAATTGCCATCTTGGCTCTCTATGAAGCTGGGGCAGAAATGAGGAGTCCATGGTTTGCTAAGTTCAATATAAAATATAGCAGAGTCACGATCATGTAGGAAGCAATCCCGGGGCATCTAAAATCTCTACTATCCATGAAGGCTTTCAAGTTGTGTCTGTATAACCCTCCCAAATAGGCTATTTGCATGAAAGGACCAGTCGAAAAGAATGGCCAAGCTAAGGTCTGCATTTAAAGGTATCACAATCAGGTTTTAAGTTTCCTACTCAATGAAATGTCTTGAACAGGGCATTTGACTCCCATCTAGGTTTGGCTTTGTAATGAAATAGAATGGTATTGATCATATTAGACCTCATCAGCACTTTTGATATCTTTGACCTCCAAGTAGGTAGTTAAACATTAGACATCTACTTGAATTAAGCTCCAGAATTGGATACATTTGTTCTAGAGCTGTTCCTATCTTTAAGGAGATGCAAAATGGCACAGTCATTTTCTCTTATAATTACTAAGAATTAAATGATTGGCTTGTTTCTGAAGTTCGATGCTAAGTAGATCACAGCCTCCCTGAGCACGAGCTTGCAAAGATGGCATAAGCCTGACAAAAGGGTTCCTTGGAATCAGCACAAAGGTGATATTAGAATTAAGAGAAAGCCTTTGAGTTCCCTTATCGTGTCTCTTACCTTTATAGCATCCACCCCAAAACAAATGCTTATTCTCACTTCCTTTATAGTTGAAGTCCAAAACAGAAAATTCTGGCACCATCAGAAACCACCTTGTTAGTTTACCATGGGTATCTATCACCGTATAAACCAATTTAATAGGGTGCTCTGGCTGCCAAATAGTCTGATCTCCAGATTTGCTCCACGTTTTCCATCTGCTCGCACAATAGCCAGAAGATGTTGGCTTTCTTGGATGGAGCACAACGCTTTCAAACTGCCTGCAGAAATCTACTCACCCAAGCTGTTTTAATAAGGTTAAGTACATAAAATATTCATCCCACAGGATATCTGCTCATATGCTGCTTTATCACTAGTCACAAAAATGGACATTTAATGGCTCTGGTCTCTAAGGTCCGTCGCTATGGATAGACTATGAGGGACTCCATGAATCAGACTGTCTTATTTATCAATGACAGTGTTTATACCTGGTGCACAGGGCTTTCTCCATGTTGTCACAATATCTTATTTGTCCATCTATCATGTAAAACATTGTCAATCATCTTAACATGCTTGGAGGCAGATCTAACATCATCTCTTACACTGTCACATGCTCTTAAACTCTCACATGGAACATTGAAATTCTGTTCTTCCTTCCAGAGAGCTAGGGAGGACACTGTTGCATACATATCTGCAATAAGAAGACCATGAAGTGTTACTTGGAATCCTACTTTCCACTACTTCAAGAGTCAAAAACTCTAGTCTTGCTATGGGTTGGCCAATAATAAGAAACTACATTCTACGTGGAGGGTAAAAAAATCTGTGGATTCCTGAAAGAACATGCAGTCATTTTTCCCTTATTTCTCTATTAAAAGTCATCACCCAGATGTGGCACTTAATGGAGAGAGACTAGGTGAATGTATCATTAAAATTACATTTTCCCAGAGGCAGAGTTGTCTGCACTTCCTTTCTCCTGTAATTTTAAATCAGCATGCAAATAGTAAATGTATATTTCTACTGCAGACATTATCATATACCTGTTTAGGTATAACTTGTCTGTTAGGTACTCATTTATATTTTAAATAAAATATATTTATTATTATAAAGCTATTTAAAGTACTTATTACCTATTAGATATTATTATATATCTATTTATTTTTATCTGCTGCAGGTATTAGGTACCTATTCATATACCTAGATACCTATATATCTAGATACCTAGATATCTCTAAGGATGCCTACCTAAACATTAAAAGTAGTTCTCTCTACATGGTGCCATTATAGGTGGATTTTATTTCCCTCTATTGGCTTTAGGGTAGTTTAAAATTTTTCAGCCCAAAGTATGCTTTACTTGTGTAATGGTGGAAAAAATGTTAAACAACCCTTTCTAAACTAAAAACAGGATCTGTGTGTGACTGTAAATGATGTATGACTACCCCAATTATAAAAGCCATGGGAATCCAAAGATAGCCTCACGTCTGTCTCTCCACGGAATGTGCATCAGCACTGCACGCATGTGTCCCTTTTGTGCCGCATCACGGCTCCCTGAGGAGGCACAGCTCACGCGAGGACAGCGGCAAGCACTAAGGAGGGAGTAAATTGGGGTCAGACAGAGCAATTGCAATCTTCTACTTTGATTTCCTGAGAAAATAGTGGCGGCAGGAAGGCACTCTAAAAAGGGAGCAGAAAGAAACGAATGCTAGAAAGTGCCTATTTATGGTCGAGGGACTTGATGTGTTTGCTGTCTCCCCCTTTTGTTCATAATCTAGCATCATTCCTGTTTTGTGGATAGGGAAACTGAGGCTCAAGAAGGACGGCCACTTGCTCCTGGTGACTCACTAAGCTACGGCAGTGCCAGCGCCTAAACTGACCCTAAAAATGCCCTTCTTCCACTCTACTTTGCTGCGCTGTTTTCCAGTTTCTAGACAAGATGAGGCAGACACATGTGACAGGGACAGATATCACTTACTTGTAACCACACTGCTTCTCCAGTGCTTCCCTATCATGGGAAATAATCCCCCCCACACGTGGGAAATAATCCCCCCTCCCTTTATATGGCTATTCTGTCTTTCTTTTTTGTGTGTGTTAACTTTAAAAATTTTTTTATTTTAAAATTGTGGGGTACATTTAAGGGTATACAGATATTCACTGTGTAGGTACCCTTGTTGATGAGGTGTGCCCCCCCTTCCCTAGGCAGATTTGCACTACTGTCAATCCCATCTCCCCACCCTCCTCCCCCCGCAGTTTCCCGCTACAGTCAATCCTTTTCTTATAGTATTACGGTAGTTGTTCAAGGTCCACTTATGAGTGAGAACATGTGATACTCAGTTCTTTGTTTCTGTGAAAGATTACTCAGTATATAGACTCTATTCCATCCAGGTTGCTGCGAAGTGCATGATTTTGTTCTTTACGGCTGTGTAATATTCTATCGTGTATGTGTACCATATTTTTCTTATCCAGTCCTCTTTTGATGGGCAGCACGGTTGGTTCCATGTTCTTGCTATTGTGAACAATGCTGCGATAAACATAGGTGTGCAGGTATCTTTTTTATAGAGTGATTTGAGTTCTTCCGGGTATATTCCCAGTAGGGGGATTGCGGGGTCATATGGAAGGTCCATTTTAGGACTTTTAGGAATCGCCACACTGTTTTCCACAGAGGCTGTACTAGTTTGCACTCCCGCCAACAGTGTAGAAGTGTTCCCTTTTCACCACATCCTCTCCAGCATCTGTTATTTTTTGAGTTACTGATGATGGCCATTCTGACTGGAGTTAGGTGGTATCTCAGTGTGGTTTTAATTTGCATCTCCTTGATGACTAGTGAG